>CATIWF010040631.1:0-31370 GCA_949630135.1 Balakata baccata | reverse complement strand
ACATATTTTAAATTACATAAAAATTATTTCAAGGTACTGAAAATGAAATATTCACATGCAAAAAATCAAACAAAAAAGTCCCACTGGATACCCTTAACAGATCTATTTCGGTGTTTGTTTGAAAAATTTATTAAAATAATTTTTAATTAATTATTTGACACTTCCAGATGCTTAAACACATTCTCAATATATCTAAATAATTTTTTCATAATCAAATTACAAGAAAAATATGAACAGCTCCAACAATTAATCCAAAAAACATCACATGCTCATCAACAATGCAATTTTCAGCTATATTGTAATAAATTCGAAATTAATTATTTGAATCATATTCAAACCATTTTTCAATCAATAAAATCATCCTCAATCGTCTCATGATTAGATCATAGAAATAAAACTATGTAAAACAAATTTTACAAATTAATTTCAATTTTATAAACCAAAAGATCTAAAATCATCAAAAACATGCAATCCAATTGCACCTTAAATTAAAATTAATTTTAATGGGCACAAGGGGGCTCTAATACCAATGTAAGGTTTTGAGAATGAATCACATTCATAAAATGCAACAGAAAATAAAATTTTTCAAAACCTGAATCAAAAGATTCTACTTGTGCCATTAAAACTAATTCAATTAAAATATTGTTAGAAATTATACATTTAATTTCTTGTATCAATTCTCCAAATTTCCTTGTTGTTGGGTTGTAACAAACCACAGCAATCCAATGTTGGATCGTCTCTAATGTTAATCCATGCAAAAAAGAAGAATGAAACCTCAAAAGATTAAGCCTTGCACATTATCTATGTGCTAGCAAAGAAAAGCGTTCTTGAAAAAAAATTGAAGAAAAATTATCTAATAATTTTCTATGGAGGCTACAGTATTTTTCTGATGAAAAATATTATTTATAGGTGTTTCTAAATACCTTAGGGTTAGAAAAATTATCAAACTAGGTTTAGGGGCTAAATTGGCAATTTGGCTAAAATTTGGCCAATTCAACCAGCTGCCTGCGCGCTGGCCTGCCATGGGCCCGTGGCATCCAAGACCATTTTACTCATTTTTACACTTTTAATTTGTATGACCCATTAGAATCTCAGTTATGTTGGCCACTTGAATTAACAATTAATTCAAGAAAGTCATGAGCGGTATCTTGCAACACATCATGACCCCCAATTGACTGAAAAGTCAGTGGTTTGACTACGAACATTTCCATAAACAACAATATGTGCAATTCATGCTTTCATCATTCTATACCCCATTCAATTCAGAACATAGACTATGTGTCAGCTCCCACTAGACTGACTATGTCACACCTAGCCCAAGTGATGTTAGATCTTGTCCTTGGAACTCATTACTCTATTAGACATGTCACTAAAAACTATTTTCAGGGCATTTCCACTCTGGCCAAAGATTCTCGAGTAATGATCCCAACAAGAGGCCATGGGTATACTCTCCCTCTATCAAGAGTGTGAATCCTCTGTTGGCTACCCAATTACCTTCGAATACCTCAAGTTATACCCAATCATCACCCTATGCGCTACCTCTATGAGGCAACAAGGAATGGAGTCAAAGCACATAATTAGTATCCAAGATATCCTTGAGTACCTCAAGTCTAAGGATATATGCACCAATGCTATAATGAGACTATCTTTGACATTTGAATAGATAATTCATATGATTGTCTCATAGCAGGTCATCCAATGTACTTGACTACTCTTAGCAAGCATCGATATGTTAACATTGAACATCTCTTGCTCACAACTTATGAGATCTACTGCTTGATCCATTCAAGAAGTATAACATATGCTAGTCTATCTGGATCAACAATGTTCCATCTTGTTGATCCTCTGACTAGGGATAATTTAGACATTATCATGATCTCACTATGATTTCTTTCATGTTATGTTTCATTTCATAGACTTTCATTAATCAGTTTAAGATCTATATCAATTCATATGCAAATGAATATTAATATAATGAAAGAATGCATTTATGAATGTATACACTAAGTGCTTAAGGTGATTGCCTTTTGTGCACATCTCTAACATAAGGTTGATCCGAATTTTGTAAGAAACCAAACTCTTTGATTGTC
Organism: Balakata baccata; assembly: GCA_949630135.1. Lineage (NCBI taxonomy): Eukaryota > Viridiplantae > Streptophyta > Magnoliopsida > Malpighiales > Euphorbiaceae > Balakata > Balakata baccata. The sequence continues at coordinate 29,280 of CATIWF010040631.1, read as the reverse complement.
TCATCAAATCAGATGTTCCAACTCCTAGAAGCTTGCTTCAATTCATAAATGGATCTCTGAAGCTTGCATCCCTTTTCACCATCTTTAGATGTGAAGCCCTCTGGTTGAATCATGTACACATCCTCAGTAAGGTTTCCATTTAGGAAAGCCGTCTTCACATATATTTGCCATATCTCATAGTCATAATGAGCAGCAATGGTTAAGAGTATCCTAATGGATTTAAGCATAACTACTAGAGTAAAAGTTTTGTCATAGTCAATTCCTTGTCTTTGATAATAACCCTTAACTACTAGTCTAGTTTTATGGATAACCATATCGCCCTCCATATTGGTCTTCCTCTAAAAGACCCATTTGCACCCTATGAGCTTTATACCTTCGGGTGGGTCAACCAAGGTCCATACTTGGTTTTCATGCATGGAAACCATTTCTGATTTCATGTCCTTTAGCATTTATCACATTCTAAACTTTTTAGAACTTCTTCATAGTAGGCTCATCATCCTCCATGAGCAAGATATTGTTTTGATAGCTTATGAAAAATCCATCTCTTAGGAGCAAAATGTATCCTACTAGATCTATGAAGATCTTGTGTATTAGAACATGAAGCTGTTATTTCATCTCCATCAATTAAACCACTTTCTCTTAAATTACCAATTTACCTGCATTATCTTCTAGACCATATTTTGTGGGCGTTACATAATAACCTTTAGGCTTTAGCACTATATATACATATTTCATTTATATGAATAAAGGCATCTTTCATTATATTTATGTTCATTTATATAAATTGATAATATCTTAAATAAATTAATGAAAGTCCTTGATCTAAAATATAACATGAAGAAAATCATGATGAGACTATGATGTGAGATTCCTATCATGTATAATTATGTTTGTATCTAAACAATCCCTAGGCATAGGATAAATGAGATAAGATACTATTGATTCGGATAGGCTAGCATATGTTATAATCCTTGATTATATCAAACAATAGTTCTCAAAACATGTAAGCATGAGATATTTAGAGTTAACATATGGATGCTTGCTAAAGTAGTCAAGTATATTGGAGACCTGTTATGAGATTATCATATGGATGCTCTATACATATGTCAATGATAATCTCATCATAGCAATGGCACAAATATCTTTGGACTTTAGGTATTCAAAGTTATCTTCGATACTGATCCTATGCTTTGACTTCATTCCTTGTTAACTCAAGAGAGATTGCTTATAAGGTGGTAATTAGGTACAACTTGAGGTATTCGAAGTTAGTTGGATAGCCAATAAAGGATTCACCACTCTTCATAGAAGAAGTGCATACCCACAACCTGTTGTGAGGATCACTACTTGGGAAACTTTGGCCAAAGTGGAAATGTCTTAAAGAAAGTTTTCGAAGACATATCTTTAAGAGTAATGAGTTTCAATGACAAGAACTAACATCACTTAGACTAGATGTGATATAGTCAGTCTAATGGGAGTTGACACTTAGACCATGCTCTAAAGTGAGTGGGGGGTATAGTGAGGGTTAAAGGACAAATTGAATGGATAGTTGTCTATGGAAAGGTTTATAGTCAGATCACTAACTTTCTAGTCAATTGGGAGTCATAATGTGTTATAGATGTCGCTCATGACTTGCTTATGATCAGTATTGATTTGAGTGGCCAACATAATTGGGAAGCTAATGGGTCACATGCATTGAAAGCTCGTAGAGGAAGTAAAATAGGCTTTTGGATTGGATCCAAAACCGAGAGAAGTTAAAGTCACAAGCACAATTGAGCTTTTTACTAGCGCACTTTTGTCCTGAATGGGAAAGTCCAACTTACAGTCTAGAAAACATACTGGACTAAATATCACACAATTTCCAATTCAAGAAAATGGATTTTTCGATCTAGAGTAGCTTGATAAAAAGCATATTGCGAGTGCGACAATGGTTTCGCGATAACAAAACGTGTCTAATACTGAGACATAATTTCATTAGGACTCTTTGAATGACGGTTCTGAACCCTAATCATCATGAAAATGCCCTAAATTATCATAATTGATTAACCCCTACAAGGTTGAAGATGATTACCTCTTTAATTTGATTTTTGATTCTTTGATTCCTTCTTGTCGAGTTGTCACAAACCATAATAATCCAAACGAGGACTGTCTCTAATAGTGATCCACACGAAGGAGAAGAACAAAACCACAAGGGAGATGGCTTGATCAATTGACTAAGTATTAGCTATGTTAATTCATCTTTGAGAGAGATGGGAAAATTACTTCATAGGAGGCAGCCCCGAAAATAGTTTTAATGATACTATTTATATATGCTCTAAACTAATTTAGAGTAGGGTTGGTGGAACACTAAGTTTAAGCTTCATGATTAGATTAGGTTTTTTAAACCAACCAAATTCGCAATCGTGAATCCTTTTTTGTGCTCGCAAACCACCTTAGTATCGAGCAGTTCCTACTCGCGAGACCATCTCCTGGGCAGGTATGTAACACACCTTGATATATCTAGAATTTCCTCTAATTAGACCAAGACATGTTATGGTGCATGAGATTCAAAATCATGATCAACTAAAAACATTCTATGCATTATAGCCATGATCACACTTCAAAATGAAAACTAAATCACACTTGTGAAAATAAAACTTTACAACACAACCCTTAAAAACCTTAAGCTACATCCGACTCAAACTTTACAAAGCTTCCTCAAATGTAAATACCAAACAGAAAGTTTATTACAACTCAAAATCCATGAGTAAAAAATATGAATGTATCACCAACCCATCCTAGTGCCAGCTTAACATTTGAATCCTCAAGATCTATATCTTTGTCAACTAAAAACACACATACATTAAGCAACTAAAGGCTTAATGGTGTGTATATATATATATATATACCCTTACCTCTTGAATAGGAATTACCTCCATTCTAGTTTACACTCTCTTCCGTTCAACTATCATTAAACTGCACTGCAAAACAACCATATACACCATGTGTATATACACACAACTGCTTATACATAAACTCAACTTACAAACAATACAATTATAACTACCTGAGCACATGTCTTATCCAATCTTGCCCAACATATCTCATGGGTTAAGAGGGCTCACACAAGCCTCAGACCCCTTAACCCATCCATAAACCAAGTTCTACCAAGCTTCTTTAGTTGAAAGTGCTCAAATACCGAGCTTTTATCACCTCACTAGTAAGATTAAGAGTGCTCAAATATTGAGCTTCAACCACCTTAGTCTTACATAAACAAACCAAGGTCCGCCAAACTTTTCTAGTTAAGAGCGCTCAAATACCGAGCTTCAGCCACCTTGTTCTCCTATCGTAATACCATGCTCAACTCTAACTTGACCTTTATCAACCACCACACCTCAATCGCTTAGAAATCACAACATTTTCTTAAGCATAGCACCACTCTCACATAAATACCATACAATTAAGTCACAAAATGCTCACTTGCCTGGTCATGATCCTAGTGGTGAACCATTATGCACACTTGTTTCTTAGGGATTTATAACCTATGTCACCACTTGCCTGGAGGTGAACCAAGTGGTGAACCGTGTTGTTCACTTGATTCACATCCATAATTCTTGCCATTTTTCATGCTACCACACAAGATTCTAATGCTTACCAACTATAGCCACTCCTAGGAACATTCTCAACATATTTAAGGTAAAGAACATGCTAACATTCACATCAGAACATTAACACACTCACACATGAATTATTTATGCATAAATTGTCGTTAATCAATTCTTATGACTACTTCATTAAGCATTCAATAACATATATCTTTTATACAACTCAAATACCATTATTTCCACACTTGATACTAACACAAACTTCATACAAATCCATAGATATTATTAAAGACTAATTCAACTAATACATATTACCAATCATACCCTTCGTGTCTTTTACTCAATATCATTGTCACCCTTAATATATTTATTTCCTATGAAGTCATGGCATACCAAACACATTTCCATTACCTTTTTTATCTATTATTACCAATCACACACCAATTATTCATTAAGTCAGATTAACTAGAGCATTATATTACACACATAAATAGCACAATTACATAGAGGAGTTTTGTATGGGTATATGTACATACCTCTTCACAAAGATAACTCCTTGATCGTTCAACCCGAATCAAGCTCAGTTTTCCACCACGTGGTTAATTCCTTCCTTCCACACTACCACTTAAAATAGCAAAATATCACTTTTCGCATAAGGACCTTACGCCCATGAGACCCCATTGCTAAACTTGCCTTTTGATTTACACTCTTTATCCAAAGGTTTCACCTTTGTATGTTAATCTAACCCAAATCACTCTCAATCGATAAAACTCAAACCCAACCCAGAGAATCCTCAATCTAGGTTCTTCCCTTACAAATCTCACCACTCTACCTTTCTTAACTCAATCTAGTCCAAGAAGAGGTTTTTCCCTCAACCAAAGTTAAGATCACTCTTCAATCTAACCCATTTTCAAATTGGTTTCTACCCATTTCATGTAAAACCATATCAACCACCCAAAAATCATGCTAGAGAGTTGAAAGATCATGATTTCTTACCTTTTGAAGGCCAAAAATGACACTGATAAGGTAGACAACCCGAGCTCCCTTTGAGCTCCATGCTTTCTCTCACTAGATTTTTTTTCTCCCTTGATGAAATCTCCAAATTCTTGCTAAATCTCCCTCTTGAATGTTATATCTTGTGTTTTGAAGTTTAGAAACTCATGGAAGATGGTAAGAGAGGATGATTCAGAGTTTGGAAATATTGGCTAGGGTTCTTGAGCTTCTGGGTCATGTTTTAAATGAAAAAGATGAGTCTAAAATCTTATACACCAGAACCTTCACAAGTTGGCTCACAGGCCACAACAAGTCTCAACTTCGACTATCATGACTATGACACCCTTTGTCACGAACCAACAATAAGGTATGCAATTCATCAATTGAAAGCTCAATAATATCATTAGATTCATCTATTGAAAAACAACAAATTAAATTTTATTGTTGTGGATCAAAAATCTTCTCTACTATGATTACATCCTCCATCTTTTCACCCTAGATTCGCATCTTATATACTATCTTCATTTTCCAAGAGATTCATTTTGAGTGTTTTGATCTCCACATGCAGTGATTGAAGTTGCTGCCTCTTTGCCCTTGTAGAACCTTAGTACTTCTTCTTAATGGAATCCCAATTATGCTTTGAGGTGTCCATAGGCATAATTGTTTCCAAGATTGAGCAATCAATAGCTTGAAAGAAATAATTCTTTGATTTGAGGTATTTCAATTGTAGTCCTTCTAACTCTAGTTTTTGTGCATCTGTCAGTGTTGTAACAGCCACTAGTTCTTGACTTCCTTCAAAAACAACTTGCCAATATTCCTTGGATATGAGAAAATTCTCCATTAACATCCAATGAACATACTAACCATCAAATTATGTAATAGTCGGTTGCACAAAAGTCTCAAAAGCCATCTACTCTCAATTTTTCTTGCAAGAAAAAAATGAAAGTGAAAATGGGAAAGGAAAGTAAATATAGGGAAATGAGAAAGTAAGGCTACTATCTTGTTTTTTTTTATAAATGGACTCACATGACTCACTCTCACACAAGTAGATATACTTGAATCGATATTGATACTTTGGAATACCATTTTATTTAGCAAAGCAATGCCTTTTTTAGGCAATTACTCCATCAACAAAAAACACTAAGAAAAACAATACATGTTCCATGGCTAAGAAACTCATGTTTTGACTCCAACTTAATATCTATTATCCAATAAGGTGACAACATCCCTAAAGGCTAGGACAAACAAAGCAAAACAGACACAATCTAAATATGAAAATATTTGTCACGAGATTGATAAATTTTTAAAACATTTTATGATATTTTTAACCATTAATCGAAATAGCCTTCCAAAAACTATTAATTGTGCATGTAAAAAAATATTAATATGTGAACCATAATCTTAACCACCAAATTGTAATTAGCTATTCATTGACCAAAGTAAAATAAAAGTAGCTGGAATTTATCAAATTTCAAAATTAAAAATTTTTGAAGAATGAAAAAGAATAACAAGTGAGGGAAGGTAAAAGAAGAAAGTGAAATAGGTTGGTTCTAGGATTTTGGAAAGGAAAATGGTATAATGGAGATAAGAAAAGGAGAAGTGATGCGGAACCCCAAGAACACGCCTTAAAACCCCTCAACAAAGTTAAGGCAACAAACCTTTGAGTTATGGTGACCAATGGTTGCAAACCCTCACCCAAGCTAAACTAGTAGCAAGAACCAAGATTTTGATGTAAAAGAATAGCAAACACCACAATCATAAGACTCCGATAAGTTTAACAATTTTTTAAAGTAATTAAAAGAGCAATCTTGCACTCTCGATTATGAAGAAAACACTCAAGTTTTATTAATCATCAAAAGTTACGTAAAGTACGTGGCCAAAGGGTATTTATAGGCCAAATATATTAGTTTCCTATGTAGAAAAGGAAAACTTAAATTCTATCATAATTCTAGAACCCCAAAGTTTATCCTAATCCTTACATGATAAGGAAAACTAAAAAGATAGCGTTAATCACTTAAATGTAGGGATACTCCTAATCTAACCCAAATCCAAATTGGCTAAGGAAAACTAATAGAATCCTACCAGAATAATAAAAACTAAGTAAATCTAATTACATAACTTAGGCCACACGATTAACTTATTAAAGCCCAAATATTAAGCTTTAAACATCCCCAAGGCTGCCCATAAAGTTGTGCACATGCCTAGAACATGATCCGTTAAGTTGTACATGCATTGCACATGATTCTTTGAATCTACCCACTTGTTTTCATTGACTTGGACATCTTATGCGGAACCCCAATAACACGCCTTGAAATGTCTCAACAAAGTTAAGACAAACAAACCTTTGAGTTATGGTAACCAGCGGTTGCAAATCTAACCCAAGCTAAAATAGTATCAGGAACTAAGATTGTCATGCAAAAGAACAGCAAATACCACAAGCATAAGATTTGATAAATTTAACAATTTTTCAAAGTAATTAAAAGAGCAATCTTTCACTCTCAATTATGAAGAAAACACTCAAGTTTTATTAATTGTCAAAGTTATGTAAAGTACACTGCTAAAGGGTACTTATAGGCAAAAGATATTAGTATCCTAAAACCCCAAAGTTTATCCTAATCCTTACTTGATAAGGAAAAATAAAAGATAATCCCTTAAATGTAGGGATAATCCTAATCTAACCCAAATCCTAATTAGCTAAGGAAAACTAATAAACTCCTACTAGAATAATGAAAACTAAGCAAATTTGATTACATAACTTACATCACACATATTAGGTTAAAAAATAACATATTAAAGCCAAAATATTAAGCTTTACATGTCCCCAAGGCTACCTATAAGTTGTGTACATGTCTTGTGCATGATCACTTAAGTTGCACATGCACTGCACATGATTCTTCAAATCTGCTTATTTGATTTAATGGACTAGACATCTTGTAATTAAGCCCAATTAACTTGAATCTTCATGAAAGACTCCCTTGATTGTCACTTTAGGCTTCTCTTTGTGAATTATTGACCCATAACCTTAATTGTGCACTTTAAGCCCAATGTAGCTTTCAAAGCTCCAAAACTGTCTCCTTTGGTTTAGAACACGACCCAAAATACTGTTCTCCACAGAATTGAGAAAAAAGTTGATCATGTCTCCAACAAGATTTCTGCTATGCAAACTTAGCAGAACACACAGTTTGATGCCTTGTACAAGTTGTTGGCACAACTAGAGCAGAAGCATGCAACCCTTAATGCAGATATCATGAGAATGATTTCTACATGCTGAACTTCCTTTGAGCCCATTTTAATAATATAAGACTCCTCCAATTCATTGATGCAAAATAGGTCTTTATGTTTGCGATCCGTGCGTACATCATTCCCCCTTTCCTCAAGAAGATTCTTCCTTAAATCTTTACCTACATCAAAATAAAAATGTACAACAAAAAACAAAGAATAATCAAAATCAAAATAAAAATGCACAACAAAAAACAAAGAATAATCAAAATTGCTAGTATGAAGCTCTTTCTTCAATTCTCTATCTTCCTCTTTTTTACACAAACTCACTATTTTCTCTCTTTGTATATTACTCTCATTTTGAACACTCAAAAACTCTTCTTTTTCAATGATCTTTGTACTTTCATCACAAACAGCCCTTTCTTTTACACTACAAAAAAAAAATGCTTAAATAACTATTACATTTAGCTACCATAGTAAGTGGCCACTATTTAGCTACCACACTACTACCACATAGCGACCCAAATTAATGACCACAAATGTGGTGGCTAAAAATGGCGGGTATATATAGCAAAAAATTTAGAGACCACAATGTGGTCGCTAACTGCTACCATATTATTTTGTGGTCGCTAAATAGCTACCACAATTATTATGGTAACTGTTAGCAACTGTTAGCAACTACAAAAACTGTGGTCACTGATTAGCTACCATAATAACTATGGTAGCTAGTAATAGAATTGATCATTAAAGAATATGAATAATAATAGAATTGAATCAAAATTCAAAATATCACAAATTCTAAAGTGAATAGTTTGGTATGCATTTTGAAAAATACCTTGAGTATACCTTTGGGATACTTTGGGTATACCTTGAGAATTATTAAGGAATTTGTGAGCTATACCTTGGGGATACTTTGGGTGTACCTTAGGAATTTGTAAGGAATTAGTGAGCTATACCTTAGGAATACTTTCGGTATATCTTGAAAATTATGAAGGAATTTTCTAGGAGGAATTACTTGGAAATATCTACGTAAATCTTAGGAATACTTCGACATACATTTAGGCATTCAATGATAATATCTTAGGATTACGTTTTGGATATTTTAAGTATACCTTGGCAACACGTTGAAAAATACATGGAAGAAATTCCTTATGAATACTTTCGGAATATTTTGGAGATACTTTGGAAATTCCTTACGAATACCTTCAAAATATGTTGGGCATATTTTGGGGGCACTTTACATTGTGAATTCTCAAGCAATTCCCTGGGAGAAATTCTCTAGGACATCTTAGTTATACTTTAAGGATACCATGGATATACCTTTGGGAATACCTCTAGAATATGTTAGGTATACCTCAAGAATACTTTGGTTATACCTTGTGAATTCTAAAGGAATTCCGTGGTGGAAATTCTCTTTGAATATTGTGGGTAAACCTTTGAGATACTTTGGATATACTTTAGGAATTCATTAAAAATTCCGTTGAAGAAATTCTCTGAGAATACCTTTGGTGTATATTGGGAAAACGTCAGTATACCTTTGGAAATTCATTGAGAACTATACAAAATATTATATAATAACTAATTAATAAGTAAATTAATTATATAATAACTAACTAATTGAAATTTTAATTAATTAAATTTTGTAATTATAAAATAATGAAAAAATATATTATTATTAACAAATATTTAATAGTGTAAATTAATTGAGAAAATTTAACAAGTAATTAAAATTAACTATAACACATAAATAATGTAATGTATAAAGTATAAAATAAATAAATAATTAATTATTTTATAATTAATTAATAATAATTAAATATATTATTAGTAAAAAATATTTAATAACAATATATTTTTGAAAAAATAAATAATATTAAAAAATAGTTAAAAATGTTAAACTAATTAAAAAATTATTGAAAAAAAATAATACTGAAAAATATTTAAAAACAACTACCACACACACAGTGTGATCGCTGTTCAAAATTATATGAAACGATGTTGTTTCATATAATTTGGCGTCGGGTTAAATTTTAGAGACCACATAAGTATGGTCGCTGATTAGGTCAGATTTAACCCCTCCCCTTCCTTCCCCTCTCATCTTTCGCACCTCCCCCTCTCATCTCCTTGCCCTCTCTCTCTCTCTCTCTCGGTTAGCCTATTTCAGTGACTCCCAACCCCCATTTGTTCCCCTTTGTCTCGAATACATTGTGAGGTTGAATCTGCCGGCCATCGGAGTTTGCGGCGCCACTGTTGTGTCTGTTGCAAGTATTCAGACCTATAGATACTTAGATTGATGATTTGAGTTGTTGGAATTTATGGGAATTTTCAGTTTTTGATTTTGAATCAATTTAAGTTGAGCAATTTCATATCTAGTATGACTAGATAGTGGTTTGTATGATAAAATTAAATTGTTTGATTTTTGGCATCATTATAACATGAATTTAAGGTGAATTAATTTTGAATTAATTTCTAGAAATATGGAGTTTTAATTTTAATATGATTAAAGATTAAAATCCATATGAAAATTAGATACAAATCAGAATTAACCTAATCAATATAAATAGGCAATTTCGGTTCACGTGTTGAAACCGGCATTTGAAATTGGAATCCAAAATTGTCATTTTCCATTTTACCTTTCTTTATGCATTAGAGAATACATGTTAGGGGTATATGGTATGCATGATGGATGATTACAGACTTAAACCAATGTAATTGAGCATGCATGGTTATTTTTTTGATTTATGAACAATAGGGCTTGCAAGTCTCTGCCTCTTCTATCTTTCTCATGTATTTCTCTTCTCATCCTCATCTCACTCACCTCAAATATAAATTGCAGTTTTCTTTGTAGAAATATGTATTTAGATTACATAGGATTACTATAGATTGGAGATACAAAGGAGCAAGAACCAAGAAAGTGGTGCCATAAACAAGAAGACTTAGAAATAGGAATTTGATTTCTATTTTTGGGTTTAACTCATTTATTAACCTAGGTGAGACCTAATCAATTCCTCTTTGGCTCAAGAGATTGATATTAGTATGTCCATAATCATACCATGTAATTAACGTAATTATCTTTATATATTCTTGTGACGATGAATGTATAATGTATTCTAGTTAATAGATGATATTAAATTAACAAAACCCCTCATTAAATAAACAATTAAGTCTTATGTCTTCCATTAATGTGGCAAGAACTAGAGTTCTTCTATAGTTAGGTTGTTAAGTTGCCTCAAACTTGCTCTATAAGAATATGTTCGAACCATCGAAATGAGATTTTATGATTAATGTGTTGGACTTAACCGATGTTATTGATTTGTTAGATTTGCACCAAGATCAATTAGTATTGGAGGCAAAGTTGGGTAGTATATATGAGATATACACACATCAAGAGTTGATAGTCCAATGTATATGCACACATCAATTAGTTCATAACACAGGATTCGATAGTTGTATGAGAATGCAATTGGTATGGATCATATACCTACCATTTGAACTAAGGTGCTCGGCTAGATTTGTGCTAGGGCTATTCTTAGCGAGATTGGATATCGACCTACTAGGAGAGCTTCCATATAAGTTCTCTCATATTCATGGTGAGGGCTATGGGCAATAAAATAGTGGAAACCATAATGCATTATATTAAAGACCTAATATCATGCATTCATATACATTTTCTAACATGCTTTCTTTTACAACTAGATTGCTAGAATCATCATGTCATCAAATGTGAACTTGCGATCGATTTTGGAGTCAAACAAGTTAACTGGGCCAAACTTCTTGGACTAACTTAGAAATTTGAGAATAGTTCTCAAAGCCGAGAAAATAGTTTATGTCTTAGATGAGCCGCTTCCCTCCCCACCTGCTGATGATGTTAGTGATGATGATCATTTGGCTTATAGGAAGCATCTGGATGATAGTGAGCTGGCAAGCTATATTATGCTTCAAAATAGGGGTGAGCAAAACTAAATCGAAACAGAAAATTGAACCGAACCATATTGTATTCAATCTATTTGGTTGGTTATTTTTAAAAATTTCAATTTATTTGGTTTGATTGAAAATGTTGAAAAACCAATTAAATCGAACCAATAGAACTTTTACATATGTTTTTTTTACAAATTTTATATTAATTAATTCTATTTTTTATATAAAATCAAAGAAATTATAGTTTATATATAATAATTAGTTTTGTTACATTATAGTTGATAAAATCATGAACTATGACAATTTATTCTAATTTGTGTTAACTATTCTTAATTTTATAGTAATTAATAAAATTATGATAATTGATTTTAATTTATGTTAATTTATATTTTAGTTTATAGCAATTTATAAAATTATGATATTTGATTTTAATTTATATTAACTGATAAAGTTATTATGATTGATTTTAATTTTTTTATAATTGATAAAATATGGTAATAGTTATAATTTATGTTAATTAATAAATTAATTTACAAAACTGATTAAACCAGACCAAACTAAAATATTTCGATTCGGTTAGGTTTGGTTCATAATATAGTTCGATTTTCCTATTTATGTGTCGGTTTGGTTCAATTTATTGGAATTCGGTTCGGTTTAAAACCGAACCAATGCAACTTCAAAAGCAGCATGAAGCTATAGATGCCAATACCATAGTCTTCCATCTTAGGGAGCTCTTTGACGAGCAAGCGAGAACCAAAAGGTTCGAGATCTCTAAGTTGCTCTTCCTCTCCAAGATGGTTAAGGAGACATCTTTGCTGTATTATGCACTAAAGATGAATGGGTAAGTTGAGAGGCTACGTGCTTTGGGCTTCATGATGGATCATGAACTAAGATTTGACTTAATTCTCACCAGGTTGCTTGACAGTTATGCACAATTTGTGCTTAATTATGGGATGAATAAGATTGCATCCATTATTCTTGAGCTTATCAATATGCTTAAGACATTTGAGCCTTCCATTAAGGACAACAAAGTTGTGATGCTGGTGGATTCTTCTAGTTCAAAGAAGAAGTCCACAAAGCCTAAGGGAGGCGTGGCCAAGAAGAAGGCCAAAGAGATTGCCCCAAATAGGACTTGCTTTTATTGTGGCAAGGATGGCCACTAGAAGAGGAATTGTAAGGAGGTATTTTCCTTATTAAGGTTAAAACTATTTCTTGTAATAACATTTGGGTATTGGATACCGGTTATGGCTCATATATATGTATTGATATGCAGGGCCTAAGAAACAGTAGATAGCTCAAGATCTCATCAAACTTGTGCATAGACAATGGAGCAAGGGTTGTTGCATTAGTTGTAGAACTTATGTTTTGATGCTCCCAAGTGACCTTGTAATAGAACTTGAATTTTGCTTTTGTGTTCCAGCACTTGCTAAAAACATTGTTTCTGTTTCTAGTTTAACTAAAAGTGGATTTCATTTAAATTTTAATGGCAATAGCTGTTCCATTTTGTTGAATGATATTCTATATGGTACTGGAACTTTGTGCAATGGTATTTTTATATTGGATATATCTAGTTCTATTTTCAATATCAAAAATAATAAGAAACAAAAATTAGATAACCATAAGCCTACTTATTTATGGCATTGTCGTCTTAGCCATATAAGTGAGAGATGTATGTCTAAGCTACACAAAGCTAGTAGATTAGAATCATTTGATTATGAAACATTTGACACATGTGAACCTTACTTATTAGGCAAGATGACAAAACTACCCTTGAAGGGAAAGGGTGCATGTGCCATTAGACTATTGGATCTAATACATACTGATGTATGCAATCTAATGTATGTGCACACTAGAGGAGGTTTTGCTTACTTTATTACCTTCATCGATGATTATTCATAATTTGGGAATGTATATCTTATGAGATACTCTGAAGCCTTTGAATAGTTTAAAGAATTCAAAAATGAAATAGAGAAATAGCTTGGTAAGAGTATTAAAACACTAAGATTTGATCATGGTGAAGACTACTTAAGCAAAAAGTTTTAAGGTTATCTGAGAGATAATGGAATGTTATTCCAATGGACTCCACCTTACACGCCACAACATAATGGTGTGGCCGAAAGGAGAAATTGAACCCTGTTGGACATGGTTAGGTCTATGATAAGCTTTGTGGAACTCCATAAGTCTTTTTGGGGTTATGCAATAAAGACTGTCATATACATTTTAAATGGCGTCCCTTCAAAGTCAGTTGATGTTACTCCATATGAGATATGGAATAATAAGAAGCTCATATTTTCATACATGAAAGTTTGGGGTTGTCCTGCTTATATGAAGCGAATAATGTCAAACAAGCTTAAAGCTAAGTTTGGCCGATGTTTTTTTGTGGGATATCCTAAGGTGTCCTATGGATATAAATTCTACCACCCTTTGGAACAAAAGGTGTTTGTTTCAAGACATATTACCTTCTTAAAGAAAAATTTCTTCCAAAAGGAGATAGTAGGAGTAGAATTAAACTTGAAAAATTTCAAGATGCTCAAGCAAATACGGATCAACTGCCTGAACCTGAGCTTGTTACTCATGTAGATGAAGTAGTAGCTGAACCTTCTAAAACACAATAGCTTCGTAGATCTAGTAGGATACGCACTGTTCTTGAGAGATGGATTTCTCATTAGTAAACAGAATGACATATTACTCATAGAAGATGATGAGCCTACAACCTATGAAGAAGTTCTGAATAGTTCATAATCTAACAAGCTATGAAGTCAGGAATGGATTCCATGTACGAAAACTAAGTGTGGAATTTGGTTGATTCACCCAAAGGAATAAAACCCATAAGGTGTAAGTGGGTCTTCAAGAAGAAGAATAACATAGAGGGTAATGTTGTTACTTATTAAGCTGGGCTAGTAGCAAAATGTTATCGTCAAAGATAAGGAATTGACTATGACGAGACCTTTTCTCCAGTAGCTATGCTTAAATCCATAAGGATACTGCTGGCCATTGTTACTCATTATGATTATGAGATATGACGAATAGATGTGAAGACAGCTTTCCTTAATGGAAACCTCACTAAGGATGTGTACTTGATACAACAGGAGGGCTTCACATCTAAAGATGGCTAAAAGGTGTGCAAGCTTCAAAGATCCATTTATGGATTGAAGCAAGCATCCTAGAGTTGGAATATCCAGTACGATGAGACAATCAAGGAGTTTGGTTTATAACAAAACCGAATGGACCTTGTGTCTATAAGAAGGTAATTGGGAGTGTAGTTGTATTCCTTGTATTGTATATAGATCACATACTACTCATTGAAAATGATGTCTCAGTTCTTCAATCAATCAAGATTTGGCTATCTAAGAAATTCTTCATGAAAGATCTTGGAGAAGCAACCTATATTTTAAAGATAAAAATCTATAGATATAAAAGGTTGCTTAGTCTGTCCCAATCTACATATATAGACAAGATGTTAAAGAGATTTAGCACGGACTAGTCCAATAGAGGATTCATTCCCATGACCCATAAGATCACCCTCTCACAGTTTATATGTCCAAAGATACAAGACAAAAGGATACATATGAGTATGATCCCATATGCTTCGACTATAAGGTCAATCATGTATGCTATGATATATAGAAGGCCCAATGTATCATATGCTTTGAGTGTCACAAATAGATACCAATCAGACCCTAGTGAGAGTCATTGGCTGGTAGTCAAGAATATCCTTAAGCATTTGAGAAGGACTAAGGATGTATTCTTAGTATATGGAGATGGAGATCTTGTTGTGAGCTGGTATACTGATGCCAACTTCCAATCTAATAGGGATGATTAAAAATCTCAATCAAGTTATGTGTTCATATTGAATGATAGAGCAATTAGTTGGAAGAGTTCCAAACAGGAGACGACTATCAATTTCACAACCGAAGCAAAGTACATTACAGCTTATAAGGCAACTAAGGAAGTGATTTGGATAAAGAAATTCATCGCGGAACTAGGAGTGGTTCCCAGCATTATTGATATGATACAGGTGTATTATGACAATAATAGAGCCATTGCACAAGCAAAGGAGCCACAGTCTTATCAAAGGTCCAAATATGTTCTCAGATGACACCATTTGATTAGAGATATCATTAGTAGAAATGATGTAAAAGTAGAAAGAGTGCTCACTGATCATAATATAGCTAATCCACTAACTAAGCCACTTTGCCAAAAGAAGTATGATTCTCATGTACTTGCCTATAAAATTAAGTACAAAGGCGATTGACTTTAGTGCAAGTGAGAGTTTGTTAGAAAAGTGCTCTAAAGGCAATCACTTTTAGCACTCATTGTACATTTTAATTGAATATGAATAAAAGGCATTTTCATTAATTAATTTTCATTTTCTTTATGAATTGATTACATCATTAAATCATTTTATGAAGTCCATGATATAAAACATAGCATGAAGAAAATCATGGTAGGATCATGATATTGAGATTCCTATCATGTATAATTATGTTTGTATATAAATTATCCCTAGTTATAGGATCAACAAGATAGGACATTGTTGCTTTGGATAGACTAGCACATGTTATACTCCTCGATTGGATTAAGCAACAGATTTCATAAGCTGTAAGCATAAGAAGTTTGGAGTTAACATGTGAATGCTTGCTAAGAGTAGTCAAGTATATTGAACAACCTACTATGGGACAATCACATGGATGATCTATTCATATGTCAGTGATAGTCTCATCATAGCAATGGTGCAAGTATCCTTAGAATTGAGGTGCTCAAGATTATCTTAGATATTGATTATGTACTTTGACTCCATTTCTTGTTCCCTCATAAAGGTCGCTCATAGGGTGGTGACTAGGTACAACTTGAGATATTCGAAGGTGGTTGGGTAACCGTGGATTTACCACTCTTAATAGAAGAAGTGTATATCTATAGCTTCTTGTTGGGACCATTACTTGGGAATCTCTAGCTAAAGTGGAAATTTCATGAAGATGGTCTTCATTAACATTATCTATGGAAAGGTTCGTAGTCAAACTACTGACATTCCTGTCAATTAAGGGTCATGATGTGTTGCTAAATACTGCTCATGATATGCTTGAGATCAAATATTGATCTGGATGGCCAATATAACTGAGAATGTAATGGATCGCATGCATTGAAGGTGTAAAGAATGAGCAAAATGGTTTTGGATATAATCTAAAATTGTGAGAGAGATATTGGGGCCAGACGGTGTCACAGTCAGGAAAAGTTTCACGAGTGTGAAGTCGTTAGCCTATGCTAATAGCAGTATGCCTCACTTTTAGGCTGGATTATGCATGACCCGTGTAGACATACATGACCTATGCATAGTAGCTGTGTGCATACAATGGCCACAACTTACTGCATAACCCATGAGAATCATGCTAACAATATCCCAACAAAGCCTATTTTGGTAGATTCCGAATTTTTAAAGGTTTTTGGGTTAGAATTGGACTCTAAACCCTAGGATATTTTAGGAAATACCTATAAATACCATTCTTAATATTTAGAACATTAAGAAGGCTGCGAATTATAGAATTAAAAATGTTTTAATTCTCCATATTCTCTCTTAAGAACACTTCACTTTGCTAGCACATTGTGATTGTTCTAGCCATCACCCTTGGGGTTTCAATCTTCATTTCTTTGAGTGGTTCAATATTAGAGGTGATCCTAATTTGGATTATTGTAGTTTGTAACAACCTAGCAAGGAGAAATCGAAGGAACAAGCTAAAGAACACAAAGGTAATCTTCAACCCTAATACGGTTGATTCAATGGGTTCGGGTTTTGAAAATTTTAAAATTTCTGCTGCATATATATATGAGATACGTATTCAAAACCCAACAACTTTAGCCGTCAACTTAGATTTTAGTTATCTATTTATCACATTTAGCTAGAAGTTATTTAAGTGAAAGGAAAATAAAGTTTTATTATTTTTTCAAACAAAAAAGATTAATGATTTTACGTTAAAGAAAGCAAAGTTTAGCGACCATTGATGAAATTAAATCCTGATACATCATCTCTCTCCAATAAGGGTCTGCCATGTGAAGACTAACGTGGCATAAGTTGTTGACATGTTATCTACATAGACAATGACACAACTCATGGTTGTTGATATTACATTACAAGTCAGCATTCTGATACCACATCATTGTCCATATAGTAATCTGGTGTGAGAGTTGCTAGAAGTAACTTTAATGAGAAAAAAAATTAAGTTTAGTGACTTTTATGGAAAAAATTTTAAAAATTATTTTTGTGCAAGTAATAGAAAGTATAATAATTGTCAATGAAATTAAACATTTCTTATTCTCTATATACATTCTTCCCTTTTGATTTTTTTTTTAATTTTCTTATTTCTATTCTGGTTTTTCATCTATTTTGGTTTCGATGGCTTCAATCAGTGACCAAGAATTTATTTTCAATATTATTCTCTCCATTCCTAAATAAATATCGTTTAAGTTTTTTATTTTTATTCTAAAATTGTTGAAGTTTCATAGTTATTAATAAATATTAATTATTTTTTATCTATTATATCTTTATTTAATAATTGCAAAATAAATTTATATTTTCTAAAAATGTATAATAATAACAATAATGGATAGAAATTTAGGGATAGTTAGTATTTTACATAAATTTTAAACATATTTCTAAATTATTATGCAAAAAGTGTAAACACCATTTATTTAGGATTGAAGGGAGTATGTTATTTATTAGATTAATTTCCATTAAATATCCAAACTTTACACTTTATAACAATTTTAGCTCGTGCTGCAAAATTTTGTAAATTAATAACTAAACTTCATTTTTTTTCAATAATGTCTTCCAGTGGAATTTTGCAGTGGATCTTTGCTAACCTAGAATCGGAATGGTCTACCTGGCATATTCATAAAAAAATTTTGAAAGTAAAAAAAAAAAAGCCATGTCACCCAAATGTGTGTTTTACACCCTAAAAAATCAAAGACCATCCTCATTTTTGCCCTGATTCATGCTTTTTTCTTTTGACCCACCTTTCATATTCATGACCCTATCATTCCTAATTCCTAAACCAGTAGCATGTAAATATTAAAAAGGAAGATCTATATCAAACACTTGCTATAAAAATGGATAATGAAATTAATTTTTTTTTTCACATCATAACCTTACACTCCAATTCCTCAATCACAATATCAAATATATCAAGAAACAGAAAACTTGAAAAAAATGTAATTGAACAAGTAGAGAGTTTCAAGATGAACGAGGGCTTTGATATGCTTCAAAAGGGATGAACTACACTGATGGTCAGTAGAATCATGTGTATAGTGTCTCATAACATATTCACTCTCTTCTCTCTAATCCATTTTCGCTGCTGTCCCATTACTTTAACAGGTCATTTTCATATATTTTTTTCTTTTTCACTTGCAAAGCCCTCAATCGTTAGGATTGCTACTCTAGCTTGAGACATTGCCATGAAACCAATTTGCTTAATCTAGAAGAGGGAGGTGGGAAAACGGAGAGGGTTTGGGAAAGAGAAGGGGAGAATCGATGTTGATGGGTGTTTGGTTTTTGATTCTTAAAGTACAAAATGCACCGTTTGCTAGTGTGGACATTTTTTTGAATTGTATTTAGTGACAAAGCCACTTAAACCATTCCAATTTCAGATTGGCAAAGAGTCGCCGTGGAATTCCATTGGAAGACATTATTGAGGAAAAAAAAAAAGAGTTATATTAATTTACAAAATTTTATAGTAAGAACTAAAATTGTTACAAAGTATAAAGTTTGGGTATTTAATGGTAATTAATCCTTATTTATTATTTTTTTTAAACAAAGCAAGATACTTATATTAATGCATAACAAGATCATTACACAGTAGAGTTTGGATAAAACTTAGAGGTTCATTCCAAACTATAATATTAGAATAATCTCTTGAAATTTTAGCTAGATTATGAGCAACATAGTTGGCTTGACACTTTACAAAAGTAACTATAATATTTGGAGTGCTTGACAGTAAGTGAATACAGTCTTCTATCATTGCACCAAACTCATTTGGACCTACTTTTCTCTATTGGACAACATGAACTACAATTTGACAATCCATCTCAATAATCACATTCTCATAGTCTCTCTGCTTCATCCATAGAATAGCTTCGCGAAGTCCCCAATCCTCTACCTTTTTAGCATCAAATAGTCCTTTTACAGTTTTTGATACACTTGCAATAAAGGTTCCATTGGAGTCAAGTACCACCCATCTCGCACCTATTATGCCAATATCTACAAAAAGCACTATATCAAGGTTACACTTAACAAAAGTGTATAGGAGGTCTTGTCTAGTATAAAAGAGAAGAAGTAGTAGTTGCTTATGAACCAAGGCCCAATTTAGCTCTCACCCAGTCACATAGCAATGTAAGCCCTTTATAAACTGTTTGCTCAACTAAGAAAGTTGTATACACTTTGTTGGAAGGCAATTTCGACACAAACAGAATTAGGAGTGATACCTTTGGCCATTAGGTTCTGTTTAGTTGGAAGGCAATTTCGACACCACCTCCATAAGAAGTTCTTGACCTTTGGTGAGAGTTCTAGATTCTATAAGGCTAGCCAACCTCCATTCATATGCCACTGATTATGGGTACCCAAGAGCTTTATATACCCCACATATGCAGATTTAATAGTGTATACCCCATTGTTGCTATAATGCTAGACAATTTTGTCCTCAGAGCATCTTAAGGAAATTGGAATAGCAGAAATAGCATATAGATCTCTATCATTAAAAAGTTCAGCCAATAAATCCAAGTTCCACATTTCTAACTAAACAATAAGAGATCCTTCACATACAGATGTTCCATATCTTCAGGCATTAGTGTGGTAACCCTGAAATTACCCGGGTCCAGTAGCCAAAGGTCCATCCAAACCTAAATTGAGTTCCCATTGTCTAATTTCCAGCGAAATCCATGGTCTAGCAATACTCGAGAATGGAATACACTCCTCTAAGTAAAACTTGCATCATTGCCCAAAGTAGCATTAACAAAATCCCCTTGAGGGAAATATTTGGCTTTGAAGATTTTAGTAATCAGTGCATCAGGTTCTTGACAAAGTCTCCAACCCAATTTTCCAAGTAAAGCAATGTTAAAACTGTGAAAATCTCTAAAACCCAATCCTTCTAACTTCTTAGATACATATAATTTTTCCCAAGCCATCCAACTTATTCTACCATTACTCTCTTTTGAGTTGCCCCACCAAAAGAAATTTAATATTCTTTGGAGCTCTTTAAGCAATGATGAAGGAATTAAAAACACACTCATAAAGTATGTAGGAAGGGATTGAGCAGCAACCTTAATTAAAACTTCACTCCCAGCCCTTGAGACATTCTTACTTTTCCAACCCTGTAATATTTTCCATAATCTTTCCTTAAGAATATTGAATATATATTTTTTTCTATGACCCACCAAGGATGGTAATCCTAGATATCTACTAGTATTCAAACTTGTGTTGACTCCCAAAATATCAAACAATTGACTGTTAATCACAACACAATAGTTTGCACTAAAATAGATGTCCGATTTAGCAAAATTAATAGATTGACCTGAAGTAGCCTCATAAGCAAGTAGAACAGATTTCAAATGCTCACACTCTTGAGTAGATGCTCTACAAAAAAAAAAAGAGGCAATCTTCAGCGAACAATAAATGAGACATTGCAGGAGCATAGCGACTAACTTTGGAACTATGTAATCTGCCTTGCCACACTGAATATTTAAGACAAGCTGTTAAACCTTCAGCATAAAATGTATAGATAGGGAGATAGTAGATCCCCTTGTCGAAGGCCTCGAAGAGGAT
This sequence comes from Balakata baccata, assembly GCA_949630135.1. Taxonomy (NCBI): domain Eukaryota; kingdom Viridiplantae; phylum Streptophyta; class Magnoliopsida; order Malpighiales; family Euphorbiaceae; genus Balakata; species Balakata baccata. The sequence goes on along the minus strand of CATIWF010040631.1, from coordinate 7,761 downwards.
ATATAGGACCAACCTCAGCATCATTAACCTTCATAGTATAAGTAATTGTAGATACACATAATATCACTATCTTCACCAACTTTTGATGGAAACCCAACTTCAAAAGAATATTCCTCAAATAGCCCTAATCCACTTTATCATACGCTTTGCTGACATCTATTTTCAGTACAACGTCCTCTGTCTTCCCTTTTCTCTTTCTTTTCATGTGATGAAGGATCTCAAAAGCAATGAGAACATTATCATGTATTGCTCTACTAGGAGTAAGGCCGATTGAAATAGGGAAGTTAAATATGGAAGGATTTGCTATAATCTATTTGCCAAGACCTTTGCAACCAACCTATACAAGACGTTACATAATGCAACAGACCTAAGATCTCGCATACTAGTTGGATTTTCATATTTAGGGACCAAGCATATACCAGTTTGATTGAGGGAAGGAAACTCTAGATTTTCTAACCATGACACATTCATTAAAAATTTCATCTCCTACAATATGCTAGAATTTTTTTATAAATATTGAGAAGTGTTACTAAAACTTTTTTATACAATTTCTATAATGCACTCCCAATAAAAAAAAGTTGTGTTTTTTCATTTATAAAAATATCAATATTTATAAAATAAAAGTTAGTACTTTATAGAAAAAATAGTCACATGTCATTTTTTTTAATTGAAATTGTATAGGGAGAATTGTATAAAAAAATCATCCCCATGAACATTTTACAATGTGGGTAAAACTAAAAAGATCAAAATAAAATGTGAGGCGTTTAATAGCAAAACTTGTGAAAGGTGATGGGGTGGAAGATTTTTTTTTTTTTTCAAAATAAATAGAAAGATAAGCAAGAACCTAGATACAGACAATAGGATCTCGATCGAAATAGATAAAAAGATGGGAGAGGATTCGCAATCGCAATCATTTTTGAAGAAGCAGTGGGAAGATTTTAAGGAGTTTTGGGGGGAAAGATTTTCCATTCTTGAAAATTATTCAAGATTCATTAAGCAAGATCCTCAACCTCTTCATTGGTCTTCCTTTGATGTTGATGAGTTTATTGCTTCAGATCCCCTTCATGGCCCCACTGTATGTATAATCTTCTTCGCATGCAATTTTTTGCTGTATCATTGTTTTGAATGAAATTTGAGTCGAATTCAGATGTACAATAGCCTCATATGTTGATACTTTTTGTATTTTTTAATGGCATTTCCATACTTAACATTTATTTAAGTGGATTTATGTTGGGCGCAACTTTCTGTCGGCATTTGCATTTTTTTTTGTTTGTTTTAATGGCATTTGCATACTTATACTATTTTTGTTTGTTTTTCTAATGGCATTTGCATATCTGTTTCTAATGGCGTTTGTATGTTTGTTTGTTTGTTTTTCCCTCTCTCTCAGCTTAAGACTGCAAGGGAAGCAGCAAAGTTTGGCCTTGCGGGAAGTGTTGTCGGAGCAGTGACAACTGCTGGTGTTGCCTTGAAATATTCAAAGAGTTTACATGGTATTTACTTGCATCTTAATATGTTTTGGGAAAATCAAAATTTAATCGTGTCTTGTTTATTTAAGATGAAAGAGGATTCAGAAAGGAATTTCTCTGATTCAGACATATGGTACTCTAAGTCATTCAACTTTGTTTGAAAATGCAGATACTGTTTCTCACCTTCATCTGTGCTTTGCAGAATCTTACTGATGTAGGATTGGGATGATTTCTAAGCCAAAAAGGTTAGGAATTAGAGACAACTAGATCATGTGATCAAGTTTGCTGAGGAATCCAATTGACACGATGATAAACTAATAAACCTTAACTGCAGTTGGTGTTTCAAGAAAAATTAAAGAAAATTACGTTAAATGATCTGGGTTTTATGGAGGAATTTGAACATAAATTTTGTTGAAATCTTTTTGAGGAAGCATCAAACTTGGGTAACTATAGGCATAATCCAGGGTTTAATTGCATGACACAATCTAAAGGAGCATAATTGTTGGATGTTCTCTCAGATATTATTGATTATGTTTTGAGAAAAAAGCACTCCATGGATAGATTTTGTATGGACCTAGAGTAACTCCTAACTTGTGGAAGCTAATTTTTTTTCATTTAATTTTCAAGGCTAAATTTATTTGAATTGACTTACACTTAGAACTCTAAAAGAATTGAATGTGCTCTATCATGTCCCAAATAAGCCTTATGATTCTTTTTTTTTTTTTTTTTTTCTGTAATGTTCCTGTTTTTTGAGGTTCTTGTTGACTCTCACATTGACTTCGTGAAGGACTACTAGATAACACATAGCATATAAATTTGGAAGCGTCAGTGTTGCTGATCAAGTAATTATTTACATTCTCACAGAAAACAGACTTTTTATTTTTTATTTATTTTTTTTACCTTAGAGGCATCTCATGTTATATAACTAAGTATGTTCTACAGGTGGAAGGAGTCGTAGTAAGATAGCTCCCTGCTTTGTTTAGCGCACACACATACACATATTTATCTTTCATACTTCTTTGCTTTACCATGAAGAGTATTCTATTGTGTAAAGTTCCTTTTCCCAGATGACCCCAGTAATACTCCTTAATGAAATGAAGAATTTGTTGTTGCAGAATGTTTGGGAACCTTTTTTTTTTATTGACTTCTTTTATGTGTGAGATAGAAATTCTAGCTTAATTTGTCACTCAATTTTATTTGGCAGGTGCTGGGCTGTCCTTTCTTGCTGGAGGTGCTTTTGGTTGGGCATTTGGACATGAAATTGCAAATCACTGGTTTCAACTCTACAAGTTGGACACCATATCTGCACAAGTTAAGTTCTTGGAGTGGTGGGAGAAGAAATGTGAAGGAAGGTCTTAAGTTTGCATGCTGTTGAATGCAGAATTAATCATGGTTTCCCAATAATAAATCTACTCTGCCATGCTGAAAATGTAACAGCTTTGTTTTGTGCTTGAATACACAAAAAGGTGATATAGGATTCAGTTGTTTGTTTTCCTGGGAGGCGCAACTGATGAAACTGTGGTTTGCTGCAGCTATTTATGTTAGTGAAGATCATAATATTTTCTTTGCACCTTTGCCAGTGATAGCGTGTCAAATCTAGTTTTCACTTAATTTCCTATTGTTGTTATTATTTGTAAAATTTTTCTGACTGGTGAGAAGGTCCAGCTAATCTGAGAGATTCGTCTAAATTGTCCCAAAACAAATGCCCCTAGATCTTCATTAAGAAAGAATGCGATATTTTGCTTACTATTTATTGTTGATTGATGAACAAAGTGGTCGGTGATAAATTAAGGGATTGTTTGAGATTACTGTCAACGGTTCTAAAAGTAGGTTTAAAATTTTTTTAATTTTTTATAAATTGTTTTTTTCAAATTTTTTTTTGGAAAAAATATCTATTTATCTACTTTTACCAAAATCAATTTTTAAAAGTAAAAAAAAGTTAAAAATATAATTTCTTTTTGAAAAGCGTTTTTTCCAAATGTAAGGTTTAAATTGGTGTAAGCTGAACTGAGTTAATAATATTTCTTTTTTGTTTATTGAACAAGCTGAATACCCTTTTTAGGTGAGATGCGTTTTTTATTTTATACTATTTTATACTGGAAAGAGTTAATAAAGCGTGTTCGATTTTATACCGAACAGATTGAATAGTTTGCTAAGTAAAAAAAAATTTATTCAAATTTGTATCAAATGTAAAACCCTTTATCAATGCATGATTTGGGTTGTAATTTGAATAATTTAGCTATAAGGGTATTGTTTTCCTCGTTTAATTCATGCTAAGAATGCATGTTAGAACAGAAAACATCTAAGAATACATGTTAAGTAATGAGGAGTTTCTTCTGAACTTTGATAAATTCGTGAAGTTTTTATCCATGCACACAAATTTTGATTAGACTAAATAAGAATAATATCATTGCATCTTTTTTAATCTTTATTAATTGACCATTTCGGTATGTTGCTCAGTTATTCAAACGATATATATATATATATATATATGATTGGTCATCTATCACATGACAAAATATTTGGTTAGTTAAGCAATCTTTTTCGCAAATTTGCCAATCTAAATATCTAATGCCATCAACTGAGACAAGTTTATCCTCATTGCACAATTTATCTAACAGCTTGAAATTATGGTTTATGGAGTTAATAAAAAATAGGAAAAAGAAAAATTGTTTTAGCATGACATATGTATTTCAGTAATGCGTTACTTGGATAGGCATTTTATGACCCATATGCAATATGAAAAACAGTATTTGCCTTCCAATTGGTTTTTTTTTTTTTTTTTCCTGCATCACTGTTTTTTCATCAATTTTAATACCCTGAAAACGCAATTTCCCCTTGCAACCACCATTGTCAACATTGTTCCTATCTTGTTTAAATTTTCTTTTTGTTCTTACTAATTCTTTGTCAACCTGATTGTAGTTTGTTTATTTTATTTTTTCTTGCATCATTAAATCATCTGCGATTAGTGACTAAATGGAAGGCTAACATATCTTAGGAAGAGAAAAGCAACATGTAAATTAAATTTTCCCAATATATAACAGTGGGGAGGGATTTGCAAAATTGAGGCTGTTCTAGACTAATGCTAATCCTATAAGAAGATTCTTTGTGTATAGACAATATAGGATAATTATATGATTTCTTATCAGTTGAAACTAGAGTTTACTTATTTGATTTTAGGAATTAATTTTTTGATTGCGAGTTCGGCTATCTGATTTTAGCTAAAGGGGCATGTTGAATATTGTTATTTTAGTTAGTATAATCTCATATAAATGATAGAATGTGGTAATTTTAGAACGTTTGAAGACCAAAAGAAGGCTGGAAAAAAAGGATAGCAGAAGCAGGGATGATTAGAGGAAGACTTAATTTTTTTGTTTAACTTTGTATTAGGAGTTATTGTGGGGAAAGTGTAAACTGAAACCAAAATGCTGATCTTGAAAATTTTTTAAAATGAAACCATGAAATTTTGTGCTAACAATAATACATTATTGGAAGTCTGCAATAGATATTGGATTTTGTTCTAAAAATGCAATTCTATTATTGTCTGCAAATAATTGTTCTCAAATTGTTAGTAGAACAACATCAATAAAAGGAGAATTGTTAATTCAATATTCAAAACAAGAGAAATGGAAAAACTATCTGAATCCTATGTTCCACACAGTTTCCTTAAAACAAATTCGCCTCCTACACTAGTATTTAGAATAACCGGCGTTTGTTTCCTAGGATACAACAGATTCCAAATAGTTGTTGAACACACAGCACCTACTTACAGCGAACTTTGAACTTGTTACACTATCTATCACTTGAGAAGAAGAAGAAGAAGAAGAAGAAGAAGAAGAAGAAGAAGAAGAAGAAGAAGAAGAAGAAGAAAGAAAGAACTCTTCAAGAACAATCAAGTAAACTCTTCAAAAAAATCTTAAAAATTCAAACCAAAACCACCTATTTATACTAGATGGAGGAGATATGCGATTAATTGTGATTAATTTCTTTTAAAGGCTGCCAATAATGCCTTTATAACTCTCAAATAATAGTGAAATTAATTTTTGAAATATCAAAAATCGAAATTCCAAAAGACATGAAGTTCAAAAGACCATTCTGGAATAGAATCTACACGGGAGTGTGGATCTGCCCTGCATACATTGCAGGCACAACGACACGACCGTGTGGATCCCCGTGAAAATTGGGTTTGTTCAGGACTATAAGATTTTGTGCCAACATTCGTATACGCAGGTCGCGCACCCACGCATTGGCCCATCCCGGACCATGGATTTGCTTCCCCCCCTGCGCTTGAGTGTGCGAGGGAGAGCCTTCCATTCTATTTTTCTTACCCATGTAAGAATGCATCTCTATATATAAACACAAGTCCAACTTCAATTCTTAGTGATATGGGATAAACTCCCACACATTCACTTTTGACTTTTAATCTCTTTACCAAAGAGCTTACTTTGAGCTTCAATTTCTATTTACACATTCTCCATTTTGAGCATATGAATACATTAATTCATAGTCCTGATGTCAAGGAACAAATATCCCGGTCTTTCTTCCAAAATCGAGTTATGAGACCCACCCGAATTATCCTCTCAAAATGGCTCATAATCACGATTTTTCCAACAATCCCCCACATGAATAAAATTGGGCGAAAAAGTAAGACGAACAAAGCCTTACTATGTGATGAGTTTGGCGATCGAAACTTGCATAGGATAGGTAGGTGTTACCCTTTGAACCTTCCTTATAAAAGTATATTTAATTTATCCACTGTCTAGTTGACATGATGTCATTGAACTGTTCAATTTTCTCGAGTAAATATGATACACTCCACACATGAATCTTTTTTGATAAAATTCAGTTCTCATTGTTATGTTCATTTTGGCCCTGAACATCTACCTGGTTCTGCAAGAGTTTTTAGAGAATTGAATTTTAATACCTACTCCTTTGAAGCGGCCCTACTTCACTCTCACATAGGTGATACCTTACACAAATGTATCATTAAAAGCATAGCTTAACCTCATTTCCAATCTTCACTTGGTATATCCTCCACAGTGATCTTTCCACATTTTTACAATTAGATTGTCCCATTGAACCTAGATCTTGGGATCTCCAATCAACTAGGTTGGGTTTTCCTTTATATTGATTTATTATACTCTTACGGGTTTAAGTCTCATTCCTCTTGATGATTTGTTAAATTGCTCTCGATTTAACCCTTTGATTAGTGGATCCGCAATATTATCCTTTGATTTTACATAATTAACAGAGATAATCCCTGTTGAGAGCAGTTGCCTAATGGTATTGTGTCTACGACGAATATATCTAGACTTATCATTATACATGTTACTCCATGCCCTTCCAATTGCAGATTGACTATCACAATGTATGCATATTGGTGACACGAGACTTTCCCATTTCAGAATATCTTCTAAGAAATGGCGTGGCCATTTAGTTTCTTCAACACATTTGTCTAATGCAATAAACTCAGATTCCATTGTGGATCTGGCTATAACAGTTTGTTTAGAAGATTTCCAAGCCATAACTGAACCAGTTAGTGTAAATACATAACCACTAGTGGATTTTGAATCTTTTATATCAGAAATCCAATTAGCATCACTGTAACATTCTAGTACAGCTGGATATCTGTAATGTCCGCTAGAGAGGGCTTATAATTGAGTGTTATATTATCAAATATGTAATATATAAATTTTTTAGTGAGGATTATATGTGAGTTATATGGAATGTATATGAAATTTGGAGGTCAAGCATATAAGACAAAAAAAAAAAAAAAGAAGAAAAGATAAAGTTGGCGGTGGAGGCTGCTTCATAGGGCAATCTGCCCATTTTTTCTTCTTAATCACTCTCTTCCATTTCTTCATCTTTCCTTCAAATTCCAGCCACAAGCCAAGCTTTTATCATCAATGGTAAGTTGATTAATCTCTTTTGAATTACTAAAAATAGATTCAAGATTGATTGGTTGTGTAGCTAACACCTACTTTTCTACTTAGAATACTGTTTTTATGGCTGAACTTGGTGTTTTATTTTCGTGGTGTTAGAGGAAGAATTTTGAGAAGATTCAAACATAAAAGTTGTAGATTTATGTCTTGTTTATGTTCCTTTAAAACAGTTTTGAGTGATTTGGTGTGTATAAAGAGATATCATCAAAGAATTGATACTGGTTTCAGAGGATATTCCAACAGATTTTAGTACGGTTTTTAATTGTTTTCACCCTGATAAAAGTCTATTCAGTGGAATCTTAAAACATAAAAATTGTTCATTTACATGTCCTTTAGGTGTATACCAAATTTCG
>CATIWF010040565.1:0-22038 GCA_949630135.1 Balakata baccata | reverse complement strand
ATTAGTGTTGTAAAAAAAAAATTTAAATACTCATATACAAGGGAATATAGACAGAGAGTGAATTTAGAATTATATATTCTTATTTTATATTTTATTCTACTTAAAAGAAAAATGTTATAATATTTTATATTATTTACAAATGTTTTGATATTTGGTTTTGTAACCGTAACACTACTTATCAGTCTGGTATACGATAGTGTATACGGAAGGATAAGGGGTGTTACAATATCATTTATATTCATAAGATATTGATAAATAGAATGACATGCAAAATGTGTACGAATGGCGAATTATTACTTGTAATTGTGATTGGTTTGATATTTTAGAAAGATTTTGATGATTATTCTCATTGAGTCGCAATTCACCAAATTGCATTACTTTTCAAGAAGAGTTGAGTAATTAGCTCCTTTTGGACGTGTGTACTATATAGAAGATATGGATCACAGGTCATTGGCCAAGTCTCACCAATCTCTCTCCTTGCATTACACATATGTATAGGAACATGACATCTGTATTTTAGGTTGTATATCTGCATATATATAAATTAGTAAATATGCAATGATGTGTAAATGCATATTCGGCCTTGAAATTTCTACTTGAATTAATTGAATATAACATCTGAATTATTAGCATATGTAATATATTATATTTATAGTCAAGCTATGATGTTATGGGAAATTGTTAAATGTTACACAATGATAATGTTATATGATCCAAAAAATTATTATTATCCCTAATTATAAATAGGATTCTGTCTTATTCTCATACTATACATGATAATATAATACAAGTATAAGTGATATTCATAGGTATAAGGTGTTACATCAAATGTCATAGATGCAAATTCACCTTATCCATCACTTTGAAAAATTTTGGTTTTTCAATCAAAAAAATGTTCAACTATTTTTTAAATTTGAGAAAATGTTCAAAGAAATCTGATTTTTTCTTTAATGGAAAGATCCATGTATAACGGGTGCAATCATCAACAACATAATATTTAAATTGTTGACAAGATAAAATTGGAGCTAGGCACCATAAATCATAATGCAATTTCTCTAAGGGAAAAGAAGATACCTTATTAGATAAAGAAAATGGGATTTTGTATCTTTTTCCCATTTGACAACTAATATAAACATTTTTTGGTTTTTCCAAACTAGAAATATCAATTAAATTCTTGGAATGCAATAGTTTTAAGAATTTTGAGTGAAGATGTCCCATTCTTTTGTGCTAAATGCTTTTAAATGTATCATTTTTTAAAACAGCTAAGGCTTCTTGATTTAAAACATCCAAAGAATACAATTCTCCATTCCTATGACCTTTACCAATTATTTTTCCCTACTAAGAGTTAACAAGAAATTCATTAGTGGTAAACTCAATAATACAAGCATTATCTTTTGTAAAAATAAGGTTCTTTTTTATGTTTGGAACTATCATAACATGTTTATGATTTAAAGTACCATTTTCAATTTTTAGTTTTCCTTCACCTTTATGTGTGATGGTTAAACTCTCACCATTGGCAATAAAAATTGTTTCGGCTCCTTTATATCATGTTATTTCAGAAAGCTTACTCGGATCATTCAACATGTGTGTTGTTGCTCCAGAATATGCATACAAATTTGGGTCATCTTCATGCTTTACATTCATTGTAGCGAGAGCTTTTTAAAATTTTTTCTCTGATTGAAAGGAGTGATCAAAACAATTTCAACATTCAATAGCGGTGCGGTTGAATTTACCACATATTTGATAGGTTATTGTTGTGTCTTCTTCTTGTGATTATTGGTGAAAGCTGTATGTTCATAATTACTGGTATTATAATTGAAGTTTTGTCGAGGATTAGAGCTATATCTAGCAGTAGGATTGAACTGTGACGCCCCACCTATATAACAAGAATAATCTCATTTCATAAGTAAAAGGACACTAACAAATATGGATTAACTGTTCTAAATAGAAACTTTTCTTATATCATTATTTCATACATACATATTTTATATTCATATTACCTGTCACACCCACGAAATGGGCCAAAAAGTTATTACGATCATTTGGGGTGTTAAAAAGGTAATTGACATGAAAAACAAAAGAAATGTGAGAGTCAGGTTGTGCACAACCCATGTAGGGTATGGTGGCTGAAGGCACTATGCACAACTCGTGTAGGGTGTGGGGGCTGAAGGCACTGTGCATGACCCGTGCAGGGTATGGGAACTAAAGGCATTGTGCACGACCTCTGCAGGGTATGGTGGCTGAAGGCACTGTGCATAACCTGTGTTGGCAACACGACCCATGGCGTTTTTGGCTGATGGAGGATTTCTAGGGTATTGAGCATGACCTGTGCTAGCTGTATGACCCTTGCTCAATCACAGGTATATAAATACCCGAGTTCTCTCTTATTTCGGTCATAAATTCATTTCCATCCATCCCTACTTGAGAAAAACCCTAGAATCACTTTCTTCTGCTCCCTAAACTTGAATCCAACCCAAAGAACACTCAAATACTTGAGAGAAACATCATCAAACCTAAAGATCTTCAACATGTGTGTAAAGGAGAAAGAACACTCAAAATTCTTGACAACTATGAAAGATTAGAGATGAATTGTTGATATGCCTCCTAGGGTTAAACGGTACTGTAAATCCCTATGAACAAAATCTCTGGAATTGAGCTTGCGCCAAGCCTTTTCCCTAGCTGGCAACCGGCATATACGTACAGAGACTATGATAGTCCATATATACCTCAATTGAGCCCAGTTATAATGCAGTGATAAATAATAAGGGTTTTGTTTCTATTTATATGGGTTGTGATAACTCAAAAATATAATTATTACTATTATCCATGACATGTTCATATATATATATATATATATATATATATATATATAGTAACATTCATCCAGTTATGCATTGACCTCTTTGGGTATTAAGCATTTCCCCGATTATATATATATATATATATAAAAGGATCTTTGATTGTATTGTTGATCATACCAATGGTATGAATATCGAGAAATGTAATCTGTTGCATATAATAATTGTATATATATATAATAATTGTGTATGTATAAATACAGATTACATTTTGTTCCAATGGTATGAATGCCCATGCATTGTAAATTATTTGTATCTTTGTATACCACTAAGCAATTGCTTAGCGTTGGAGTTCTTATTGTTTCTCACGTAGGTGAAGAGACTAGCCAAAAGAGCTACAGGAGACAAAGAGCTCAGAATCTAGAGTCAACATAGGAAACTACCATGGTATAAGCCACATTGTGACCCTTTTATGAAGTCTTCTCATATTTTGTACATGTTAAATTATATTTGAACATTTGGGATTTTGTACTTTATGGCTCTTTCATGGGCTAAGTGCTCTTGTAAAATATAATTTGTAAACTACACATTTGGATCATGTATATTTATATATTTTATGAAATCTTGAACAGGTTTATAGTTTTATTTTTAACTTAGATATCATGCATGATGCACCATATTGTTTTAAAAAGTTTTAGATTTTTCTGCATTTTCATATAGACGTCGAGTAACATGTCCTCATATAAGTTGGAAGGAAATCCTAGCTATATGAAGAGGTGTTACATTTGTATGGAAATCCTAACTATATGAAAGGGGTGTTACATTACCAAAATAATTGGTTTATGGCATACAAACCTTACACATATCCATATACAAACCATTGTATCAAAATACAAAACATAACTTTAACATTACACAACCCATGTCCATAAACCCGAATGCATGAACATATACAAAAATACAAGGGATGATGTCATGGACCTACAAACCAGGTCATAAATGTCTTCTCTGAGATAGGCACTATCTTCTTCTTATCAACCTCCAGAATTTACTATCTACAAGCTCCTAAACCTGCATGAGAAAAACTCATGCCAACCCATTTCTAGCTTAGTAATACATATAACCATTAGAGTTCTCCCATACAATCACATAAGTATATTACATATCTCTATAGCATGATTCACAAACATTGTGTGCATGAAAAACCATAAAGAAAATAACATAGCAAGCATAACACTGAAAATGTCACATCATAACTTAAAGCTATCTCACATAATTGGATATCCTATTCCATTTTACTGTTTACTAACAAGCCAAATTTTAATCTTATTGTTTATTAATAATCTACTATCAGCCATTAATTATTAATTATCAACCTAAATTCTCGTTCTCGAACTGTCCGAATACGTAGTGTAAAATAGAAGCGAATACGGGATGTGAAATAAGAGCGCTCTCAGAGCTAAAGCCACTTTATCCATAATTATATTCATATTGGTACGTAGCACTTATCCCCTTAATGGTGCACCATCTACCCTAAATTAGTCCATAGGTTGAGAAAATGAGCATTTTAAGCCATTAATTATTCTTTTCCAACATATTTTCAAAAACATAATTAATGTACTTCTTGCATTTATGTATACAAAGTTCATATACACATCCATAGCTTATATTTATATCATAATTCTTCATGAGGCCACATGTAAAAGGTAATAGCATGCTTAAATCATGTTTACAATTCATGAAAACACATGAATTTTGTCACAAGACAGTGTCATGGGTGTGACACTTTGAGTCATAGGCGTGACCTAAGTTGTGACTCTAGTTGTGATTCCAATGGGGAACCATTCTGTACCAATTTGGTCGCCAATCAAGGGAGTGACACTCAAAGTCACGGGCGTGACTATATTTCATTAATTTCCAAGTCTTTAACCTATCTTTTTAGGCACATAACACCCATATAACCAAAACCAACCCATCAAATTCATTTTTAAACAACATTTAACAATATCTCAAGAGATCATAACATGCCCAAACCACAATTTTAACATTTGCCACCTTTATATATGTCTCAACCAACACATTCATATTCATTTAATACATCAACTTGCCAACATACTCAAACTTACTACCAATGTCTCAAGTTATCATACAATTGCTTCCATAGCTATAATTATGCCAAATACACACACACATGCAAAGTGGCAAACTAAAATGCATATATGTATAAACCTCAATAGAACTAACAAAAATTCCAAGGCTTTAGAGCTTGCTACTTCTCTTGGTTGGTGCTACCCTCATCAACTTGTTTTCCAATAATAAACATAACCAACTATCAACTTTTAAAGCTTATGTCAAGATTACATAATCGTAAACTCTAACCCACAATTCCCAAACTAGGTCTTATATGCATGACTCTACAAACTCCATCTAAAGTTCTTCATCAACTTTGATATATATATATGTCAAATAACCTTCAAGATCATCAAAGGAATTGGGGAACATGTTCTTCTTACCTCTTAATGGTAGAAAAAAATTTAGAATATGAGGGAATAACCAAGCTTCCTTCTAGCTCAAACTTTGCCTCTCCTCCAACTCTTCTCTTACTTGCCAAACATTTCACTTCTTTGCTCAATCTTGAGTTTTAATCTTAGTTTTGGTGTTTGATCAATCAAAAACTCATGGAGTGCTAGGATAGTGTCTCGAGGTCTAAAGGATCTTGTATTGGAGTTTTAAGGGTGTTTGGCCAAAGTAAAATGAAAAGAGGTGGTGCAACTTCTATTTATAACAGAGGAGTTACGGATGTGACTGTCTAATAACCAGCAAACCGCCTTAAAATCTTCTAAAATACACCATATTGCACGATAGTCATAGCCGTGATTCATATACGGGCGTGACTATTTTGTATCTCAATTCTTCACTTTATTTTGACCTTTAACCCCATTCCAAAGTCAAAATTCTTCAATATACCATGCATATACCCCAGATATACTCCCAACTACTCACATTGCACCTCTCATATGCTTTTAATGTGTCATTTGCACATATATTTCAACTTGGCCTTACTAGCGGGTGTTACATGAACCTCTCCCATAAGAGCTAAATCTACCTCCATAACGTCCCCTTCCTCGTCCTCTCTGGCTGACAAAAGCTTGATCATGACAGGTTAAGCTTGTTTGATCATCATTGCTTGTTTGATCATCATTGTTTTTGTTGAGCATCTATTCATGAGCTTGCAAAGATAGAACAAATTGATGGTAACCAGGATAAGGTGGTTTAGATAACATAATAGTAGGAAAATCCTGATATTTGGGACTAAGACCTCTAGCTAGCTAAAAAACTTTTCTGGTATCATCTAGAGGCTTTTAGATTACTACAAGACTATCACAAAGGTTTTTGAATTTCTTAAGGTATTTACCTAAAGAAGAGTGCCCCTTTTATAAGGACATTAAAGCATCATTTAGTAGAACTATTTCTTTTTCAATAGTGCTAGGGAGAATTTATTCTTTAATAGATTTCCATACCTTATGAGTCGAACTTACGTTTTCTAAGGATATGAGTACCTCAGTTCCAATATTGCTTAAACTCCATGCTATTAGAAGTCCATCATTCCTTGCCCATACTGCATATTTGGGAGCTGTTCGTTTTCGTTTAATATTTCTTTTGTTGGTTCACTACCTTCGACCAAGTGATGTGGGGTGAATTTCATCAACGATATCCCAATTATGTAAATTGTAACAATTCAGTATTTCAAAAATTATTTTAGTTATAAAATAAAAGCTAAGGTAATTTTATGTTACAAATAATCTTTGAGGTACTGAGTTGTTACAATTTATATAGTTGAGATATCGTCGGTATAATTCACCTGGTGATGTGCCATGTTGATACTTTGAATCAAAGGTTGCATTTGTGATCGCCAAAGTAAGTAGTTGGAGTTGTCTAATTTAATTGATATGAGATTAGAACATTGATGAAGTATTTGGAGAGAAAGTCCATGTTCATTGTCCATTATAAGAGCAAAAGAGGCCATGAGAATTGAAATTTTGAATTCCCTTACAAGCTATGATAGCAAGAAAAGATTTAAAGAAACAATAAATAATTCACAATCCCCTTAAGTTGAATGAGAGATACAACAAATATATATGTACATGAGAAAATAATAAATGAAAATTAGGTTCCTAAAAGATTAATAGTAAAGAGAAATTTGAGGAACTTTAAAGGACGAATGAATTTGTTTGACTTGTTTACAAAACAAGTGCCAGCAAAGTCCATAAGATTAGGTGTAAAGATAATTTCCATGAGGAGAATAGCTTTCCATGTTGAGTGCAGTGAGTAGCCGTTGGTGCAGTAGTACCCATGGTGCATTCCTTTTCACCAGGTACTCCATGAATCACCATTCCTTGTCTCATTCTCCTAACTCACTTACGTAGCAGCGCTTTTCACTTTCACATTGCTACTAAAATGAAGAAAGTTTTGGGCCTCTAATCGCGCAGCTTAGATCCCTTTTATGGGACACAGCCAAATAAAAAGTAGGAGACAACCATAATCACATTATGGGGTCTGTTAAATTAATTTTTACAGAAATTTTCACCATTAATCAATTTTTAACTTTTTCTTTTAAAAATATATCATTTTTTTCTTTTCTTTTTTATCGAATCCACTTTTCAATTTTACTTTTTTTTTTCATTTTCTATTTTCATCTTCATCTTCATTTTCATTTTCATTTTCATCTTCCTCGTCCTCTTCTTCTTCTACTATTGTCTATCTATCCTCTCTTTGTCTCCTTTCTTTGCTCCACTCCCATCCTGTCTCATAAGCCTGTTTGATTCTCTTTTATCCGTACTACTATTGGCCACCTAAGAATTCACTCTAGAAATTCCTCCAAATTAAGCCCAATCATGATGTCTGCTACTGCTTCTATTCCATGAAGTTTGAACAAAACTATTTAATATGTTGATAACAGAATTAGCTATGGTGTAAAAAAAGAAGTTTCAAATTCTAACTAATTTATATTTCTCTGTTATTTTGCCATATAATATATATACATGAATTAACTAGATCACAATTTACTTATACCTTAACACACCAGCAAACGTAGTGATACAATTCTCAATTAAACATTTCAATAAGATAACTTATAAAAGGGTGCATCTCATCACAGAGGTCAGCCATGAATGTTCTCAAGGTGTAAGTATCAAGTAGTCATATTTGCATTCAAATAGCTAATGAAACCAACATACCATAGCAAGAAAAGAATGCTTAAGAACAAGTTAGCGAAGTGAAGCATTGTTAGAAGAATCATGGAGAAAACACATTTTATTGGCATTCAAACATATAGAGATGCCAAGCCTGTGTATCATAGTAAATAACCAAAGTTGAAATCTTTGCAAAGAAAACTTACCTTTACAATCGAAAGAAAGATTCTCCAGTCAATCACGGTAGCAAACTTGCTTATTATAACAGTTGCATGATTTACCAACAACCTTTCCGCCCAAGATGGAAAAATATCAGTCATATAATTGTATTTTTTTTTCTTTTAATCTTTAGCTTGTAGATTTTTCTCCCTATAAATCTTTTAGAGAAGTAATTACACCTTGAATAAATCTTGGTAGATCTCTTGTAATTATTGGTAAACTTTTGGTAGATGTAGAATAAATCTCATATAGATCTCTAGTAAATGCCTAGTATATCTATTGTAGACCTTAGCAATGGTAGATGTAGAACAAACCTTAAATAGATCTTTAATAAATATCGGTAGATCTATAGCAAATTTTAGATAGATGTCTAGTAAATTTTTAATAAACTTTGGATAGATCTATAATAATAAACCTTGGACATACTTTTTGGTGTACTTTTTAAGTATAGATATTTTTATAATATTTTCAAGAGCTGTCATTTAAGTTTTAAAGATAGTTATTTTTATGATATTTTAGGAGTTTTTGAGTATTTTTGAAAATTTCCCTAATTTTAATGCAAAACATAGGAACCTTGTCTTAGCCACTAATTTTGATGAATTGTATGAACGAGATGTATCATGGACTGCATAACTGCTTCATTAGCTAGGTTTGTGAATGATATACAGATAGCGGAATTGGCTTTAGTAAAAAAATGAGAAATGCAAATGAGGTGAGAAATGCATTTTTTTGAGAAATGTAAGTGATATAATAAATAACAATAGTTCTTTAAATTCAAAATCCGTCAGTCCGTCACCAAAAGTGAGAGGTGCTGGTGTAAACAGATCCATCTATGATACAGACGGCAGTAAGACAACAGGATCAAATGGACTCGATTTAGAGTTAGATCTGACTAATGCCAAATCATAGTTTAGGTCCGAATTTAGATCCCATTTGCACTTTAGCCCATATTTCAGGGGCTGATTTGCCTTTTGTGCCTTTTTTTTTTTTTCAATTTTAACAGGATCTCATCCCAATCCTAAAAATTGCCTAATCTTAGAATGGACACCATCCTCCTATCACCAAAGTCCATCGCAAAGAAATCTAACCTCTACCATGCAATGCAAGGAATTCAGGTAAAGACCAATCCACCAAAATAAAAAGTCCGTCGTCAAATAAACAGTAAGAGTACAACAAAAAATTACATTGAAAATCACGAGGGGAATCTGTTAAAGCAAACAGGTGAAACAAAATAAACCCCAACTCTTTCGCATCCCCTTTCTCCTCTCTCCCTCCTTTATTTCTTCCTAAATAACAAAGTTCTTCATCGTTCATGTCCCCTAAAAGACCTGCACTCAAATGTAAAAAATAACTTTGATCAATGTTCTATCAATTTCAAGTACTAGCATAAGAATCAGAACCAAAACTAGGGTTCTTCAATAAGAATATAAAGGATTGGTATACAAAATTAGTAACATAGTCCACACTGGAATCTTACTGCAAAATATCTCTTAGCACCACGTTATTTAACTTGACACATAAATTTTCAGATTGTCAGCAAAAAATTTAACACATCTATAAGTTATTATTTATCTCAAAACATAAATTCTCTGATTGTGAACAAAAACATTTAGTAGCCATTTACGAGTTTCATCATATGTAAAAGTAAATCTGTCTAATGAGATGGCATTCAAGAAGCAATATTACACAGCATCCAGTAATTCAGCACTTCCCCAGATGTAGATGTGTAATGCCAAAAGAAGTCATCCACACAAGTTTCAGTATTTCAATTGGGAAAGAAAACAAGAAAAGAAAATATCATCCAGAACACTGATAAATTAGTAGCATTCATATCATTTTAGTGCCAACTTGGAGAGTATCGACATACATTATGCTTTAATACCGAGTCTTGCTGACAGCTCTGCTGCCACAGCATCAATGAACTCCTCAGTGTTGAGATACTGTTCTCGGGTAACCCTAAACATACATGCATAACAAACATATTAGACTCGTAATCATGGATAAAAATGGAATCAGGAATAAAACAAGAGCAGAGCATAAACACATAAATCTATGTTTAATATACAGTTTCTAGTGTTCATGAGAGCCACTTACTTAGGTCCATGAATAATCAATGCAAGATCCTTAGTCATCTTGCCAGACTCCACAGCACCAATACAAGCTACTTCAAGCTTCTTGGTGAAATCCAAGAGTCTGGCATTATCATCCAACTTGGCCCTGTCAACAAAGATACACTTTTATCATTCATCACTTCATAAGATATCCCGAGGAGTAGCCCACTGACTAGATTCCTAATAACAACACCATACCTGTGCGCAAGACCTCTCGACCATGCAAAGATAGAAGCTATACTGTTAGTGCTCGTTTCACCACCTTTCTGATGAACTCTGTAATGCCTAGTGACTGTACCATGGGCTGCCTCCGCCTCAATGGTCTTTCCATCTGGGCAAGCCTGCAACCGCATAAGACTTTGTATGTTGTGAATAAGAAAAGGCATACATGCACACAAACAAACAAGTGGCGTGATGAATTAAGCATAACTCTTCCTACTCAAACTCTTGCTAATATGCATCAGTAACAACATCCTTTTCCTTGCACTTCCATATCCATGACTTCCCATCCCACTTTCCCTACACTATTGTAATTTTTGCATCACAAACATCAACCAAGAAAACCCCAAACCCATCACCTTACTCTTTTCCAAAGTCCAAACATATGTATGAATGCGCTATTGACTATAACATACTAATATTCATAGATTTAGTGATAAGACAAATATTACTTCATTAAATGTCTTGCAACATAATGAAAAGTGTTATACAGAAGCACAGCTGCAAAGAGCTTATAGAGGAGCAATCCACAGTACTATTAATTATAAAACAGGAGGCAATCACAACTGCACATGTTGGCATGAAATATGATACTGTTAATCTGAGATTTACCAGTACAGATGTCATCAACCCAAGTGATCCAAAACCTATAAAATAGCAACAAATTAACTTTTGCAGTTTCATGAAAGGAGAGCACAAGCTAAAGAATATTGGGGTTCAACCATAAGAAAGTTAAAATGTCTGTTGGGCATACCTTGGGCCAAAAAATCACTCTGCACATCTCCATCGTAGTTCTTGCATGCCCACACATAACCACCATCACTCTTGAGAGCATAAGCCACCATATCATCAATGAGTCGGTGTTCATACCTTCAAATGCATCATATAAGTTCATCACTGACGCAATCATAACAAACATATATCCATTATATCACACCAGATGTCCAACTACTCACCATATACCAGCAGCTTCAAACTTTGATTTCCAGTTGGCCTCATAGACTTCCTGAAAAATGTCCTTGAATCTTCATTTAATAATGAAATATTAGTCATTGACCAGAGATAAAAGTGTTGTCCAAATTAAATAAGAATAAGTTTTAAGTTGTGACAGGCAAGGCAAGAAGATTCCTAAAAGCAGCATACCTTCCATCATACTTCTTAAGGATGGTATTTTTTGTGCTAAGATAAAGTGGCCACTTTTTCTCGTATGCAGTGTTCATAGAGGCCTCAGCAAAAGCGCGGATGGACTGCACTTCCAAAACAAACAAGACTGGAAAAATCAGTGACCTGTAATTTGTCTTTGAGAGAATCATCAAGAAATTTGCAGAATCAAACCTCATCAGTGTTATACATGGATAATGCCACTCCTCCAGCACCTGTAAAGTTATAAACCTCTAACTCTGTCTTCTCATCCTGTCCTTCAGGCACTGTAGAATGTCGTGGATTTGTTATAACCAGTAAGAAAAACAAGAATGTCCAAGGGAAAAAGAGAATCATTTACATAATTTTAAGGGCACAAATAACATATAAAAGTTTACCAAAAACCAATTTAAGCTTGCCAGGTCCTTTAATAACTGTATCAGTTGCTCGATATTGATCACCAAAAGCATGCCTTCCAATGCAAATAGGCTTTGTCCAACCTGAAAACAGCAACAGTCATTTGGTTCCAACCCACCACTGGAAGTAAAAAGCTGTAAGCCTGTAACACTAGAAAAACTGGGAACATACATGGGACTAGCCTTGGGACATTCTTGCAAATGATTGGTTCTCTGAAAACAGTGCCTGCATAAAGTATAAACCATGATAGCTAGTTTGTCAACCTAAGATTTTTATAACGTTTTAGGTAGGGTGAAGGTAGGGAATGCTAAAAGTAAAAAAAAAAAAAAAAAAGTTCCTGACCATTTAAAATATTCCTAATTGTCCCATTTGGACTTTTCCACATCTGCTTCAAGTTAAACTCCTTCACACGAGCTTCATCTGTCACCAGACATCTTATTGTTATCTTGGTTCTGATGTGCTTTTGAAAAAGAATACTAAAGTGCAAATGAAATCAATAAATTGATGCACCTTCCAAACCAAAGAATGCATACCTGGAGTTATTGTTGCACACTTGATTGCAACATTGTACCTGAAATGGACCTCACAGTTAATGCTCCAGCTCAATTACCATCAAGTTCAACCATACTACTGAACATTGTTATCTCCATCAAAATAAAATTAAAAGAAAAACATAGGTTGAACTATGAAAAACAAATAGCACAACAAATAAGATATCAATAAATATATACCGCCAAGTAAGTTGCTTTTGCTTTAATTAACCTAAAAATTCGGTTGACCATACAGCATGCAGAACAGAGTACAGAATGATCAATAAATATCAATCTTATAGCATAAGTAATTAAATATCAAGCCAAATAGTAAGACTTCAAAAACCAGATTCTACGGGAAGATAGGGTTGTTTCAAATGTATATGTTAATATAGAAGATAGAAGTATTAGCAAGTTCACTCCCTGGTAAATAATCCTCAGTATAAATCAATCTACAAATATGTACTCACTTAAGAGTAGCTTCTGCACTTTCAACTGTAACTTTATCATCAGTAGCATCACGATTAGGAAGACCAAGGTCAAAGTACTTGATGTCCAACTCCAAAAAGGGGAAAATAAGCTGCAGATATGTGCACAGAACATTGTGAAAATATGCAATTAGCAAAAGCCGTTGACCAGAACAAAATTGAAAGAGGAAGTCCGTAAGCAATAGTAAATCACCTTATCCTTGATTGATTTCCAGAAAACCCGGGTCATTTCATCCCCTGTATCATAACATCAATATAGAAAAGAGGGATTAAGCTATTGAATCGTATAACAAGCAAGGACAATTTTAGTAAATAATTTCAAACTCAAAGAAAACTGCAGTAATCTCTTCAAAGTGTGGGGCTTTGCATTATGAGATAGCAATGTATATTCACGACACTATGAAATGTAGGAAACATAGTATGATTAACGTTCAAGTAAGTTAATTCATGTATCCAATAATCTCAAAGCTAAACAGGATTTTGCTTCATTTTCCCGAATCCAAATTCAATTGCGCAAAAATTACTAAGTGATGAATGAAAAAGAAAATCAAACCAGTGAAAAATCATGTGACTCTTTGTATCAGTAGAATAGGTACATCTAAAAAGAATACCAACAAAAAAACTGAATTGGTTATTAATTATTAATCACTATTATTAATTTACTATATTCACGTAAAGAAGATGTAAACACATAATATAAATCTTCTTTAGGTCAAGCAAACTCTAGCGAAAAAATAATGTTTCACTAATATATAGTAGTAGAAATTAATCCTCAATTTATACCCAGATCCAAAATTAACAGAATCAACCATCTCTTGTAAGCAGCAAAGCTCATCATGTTGAGGATCTGAAAAATATTTTCAGATCAAAGCCAGAGCCAGAGCCAGATCTGTTCTCCAGTAAAAAGGACCCAAAATCTCATTTGAGAAGTTGTAAGAGTAAATTTTTCCTTTTTACCAAAGAAAAATATTTATCTACGAAACAGATCTTTAAGGCGGAGAGGACCCACCAAATTCGTTGGAAAAAAAATATAAAAACAAAGATCCAAAGATATCTAAATCCACAACTACGTTAAAGATCAACCATAAGGAAACCTTTGACCCAAAAATACATAAGGAAACCGCTTGAGCAAAACCAATGAACAAAGCATCAAGAATCTGAAAAGAGGATGCATTTCTATAACACCATTATTAACCAATTGAAATATGTGACCTATAATCACCCCCATCGATTAGAATAACGGGAAGAATAAGCAAGTATAGGTGCAGATGATGAGATCAGAGCCAATAAGAATGATTAAAGGGGAAATCTCACCATCCATCTCAACGATTGGATTGGCGACCTTGATCTTGTCGAAACCCATGATTTCTTTTTTTCTATCCCCAAAGAAAATTTGGGTTTAGTTTTTGATAGTAAAGATGAATATGGAGGAGATAGCAGTATACAAAAAGAGAAGTGTTCTCCTCCAATTCTGGGTTTAGAAGCAGCAAGGAAAGTGAAAAATAATGGGTACTTTATAGTGGGAATGGGGACTACAGATGGAATCTGCTATTTGCTTTGCTATATTAAAATATGGCCAAAAAATAATGATAATAAAATAAATATAAAATAGCAAATTACCAAAAACCAAATAATATCCCGAGATATGCACATTGGTTAGGTCTCCAGATTTTTATTTTGTTATATTTGAAATTCAAGATAATTATTATTTTTTAGGATAAAAGTTTATAAAATATCACGTGTTTTCGAGTTTTGACATTTAACATCATATTTGGGAAAGAAACTAAGGAACGGAAGTAATACAAGTAAAATAATAAGGGAGATAAAAAAAATAGGCTAAATTGCCAAAAGAAATCTAAATTTTTAGGGTTATATTAAAAATAATATATATTTTAATTTTTTAATTAAATAAACCAATTTTGAATATTTTATCGATTTAAATATTCTATCTAATGTGATAAAAAGAATTGCTGATATGTTTAAATTTCTTATAAATAAATTGCTTAATCAACTTCATTACTATTTAAATATTAATATTATATTGCATGTGAGTAAATAAAATACTTATAATGTACTGATAAGTTAATTACTGTAAAAAAAATATATTTTTATCAAAAAGTTGAAAAAATTAGTAATTTTTTCTACCAAATTAAGTTAAATATTTAAGTTAATAAAATATTAAAAACTTTTTATTTTAATTGAAAAAATTCAAAGTACATATTATTTGGATATAAATACAAAAATTTAATTTTTTTAATTTAACTAATAAAATAAAATATATTTTCTTTTATTTGAATATTTATAATGTAAAAGAAAAAAAATTATAATATTATATATAGACTATTTTGCAAATTATTTTATAAAATAATAAATAATTTACTATAAAGATTAAAGATTAAGAAAAGAAATGTTATTATGAGTAGTGATATTTTTTCTTCAATCTTCATATTTTTACTGCATTTTAGAAAGAAAGCGAAGAGTAAAAAATAAAAGTCATTTTACTCCATTTCCTTATTTTTCTTTCTTTTTTTTAAATAAAGTAAAAATATCTTTTTATTTTACCTTTATTTTCATTCCTTCCATATTTTGCCTCTATTTAAATATTTGAGGGTTAAAATTAAAAGTTATTTTCTATCATTTTTTTTATTTCCAAATAGAATACAGTGAAAATATTTTTTTATTTTATCTCCTTATTTTCTTCCTTCATTACTTATTTTTCCTTCTCTCAATCATAGGCTTGATAGAGTTTTTTTATGACAAAAAGCTAAAGGTGAGCAAAACCGAACCGAATCAATCTCAATTTGGTCTAATCAGTTCAGTTATTTCAGTTTTCGATTAATTGGTTCGGTTTTTAATATATTAATCAGTTCAATTTAAAAATCACAAAATCGAAATAACCGAATCTATTATTAAAAATATATTTTTTATACATATATACAATTAATATATATAGTTTACTATATATTAAAAATATATAATTATATATTATAATATATAATATTTATATTTCAATAAATTATATGTTATTTTAATATATTATATATTATTTAATTATATTATATATTATGTACAAAACCGAATTAACCGAACCGAATCAATTTTTTGATTATTTTCAGTTTTTCAATTCGTTTTTTAACCTAACCAACCAAATGGATACTCCTAACAAAAATTATCCACTGGTCACTAAATTTTAACCGTTTTTGCTATCAAGTTCTCAATTTTTTGAATTCAGTTACATTGAGTACTTCAATTATTATTATTATTATTATTATTATTATTATTATTATTATCATTACTAATAATTTTTTTTTAACAGGACAAATTTGTTTATAACACACGCAAATAAAGGCGTGTAGATCAACTTTTCTCTTTGAAAAGTTGTCCACCTAGGACAATGATAGGGAATAATATAATTAAAATTTTCTTAACAGTTAATTAAACTTAAAAGGAAATTTTACAAAAATTGAAAAAAGTGAATAGAAAATTATAAAAAAATCACCCATAAAGTTTTTTTTTCAAAAATAATATGTGCATTAAAATTTTTTTCAAATTTATCAAAATCGTCCAAAAATATTACAAAAATTTGAGAATTAATATTTACTCAAGATTTATTATAAAATTAATGAAAATTAAAATTACAAAAGACTTATCAAAAATTTACTTAAAGTTTACTCAAATTATATACAATATTTACTCAACGTTTATTAGAAAAATAATCAAAGTTGAAGTTATATAAAATTTATTCAAAAATCTACTAAGGTTTACTGCAAATTAATGAAAACTGAAGTTACAAAATGTGTATCAAATATTTACTTAAAGTTTACTCAAATTATACATAAGATTTACTCAATATTTACTAGAAAATTAATAAAAGTTAAAGTTACATAAGGTTTACTCTAGGTTTATTCGAAATTTACCACAAATTTAATAAAAATTGAAGGTATAAAAAGTACAAAGATTTATTTAAGATTTATTCAAGTTATACATAAGATTTACTAATGTTTACATGAAAATTATTCAAAGTTGAAGTTATACAAGGTTTACCCAAGATTTATCTAAATTTACTGATGATTTATCCCACATCAAGTCTAATAGAAAAGTACTCTAAAGGCAATCACCTTTAGCACTTATTGTATAATTTCATTTCATATGAATAAAAGACATTTTTGTTCATTAATATTCATTTATGTTATGAATTGATTGGATCTTAAATTAATTAATGAAGTCTATAATATAAACATAGCATGAAGAAAATCATGATGGAATCATAATATTGAGATTCCTATCATGTGTAATTATAGTTATATCTAAACTAATCTCTAGTCATAGGATTAACAAGATTGTACATTGTTATTTCATATAAACTAGCACATGTTATACTCCTTGATTGAATCAAGCAGTAGATTTCGTAATATGTAGACATTAGTTGCCTAGAGTTAATATGTGGATGCTTGTTAAAGTAATCAAGTACATTGGATGACTTGCTATGAGACCATCATATGAATTATCTATTCAAATATTAATAATAGTCTCATCATAGCAATAATGCAAGTATACTTAGACTTGAGGTACTCAAGAATATCTTGGATACTTATTATATGCTTTGACTATATTCCTTGTTACCTCACAGATGTTGCTCATAGGATGGTGATTGGGTATAGGTTGAGGTATTCGAAAGTAATTGAGTAGCCAATAGAGGATTCATCACTCATGATAGAGGGAATGTATACCCATGGCCTCTAGTCGAGATCATTACTAGGAAAATCTCTGGCCAAAGTGGAAATGTCATGAAGATGGTCTTCAGTGATATGTCTATTTCAGTAATAAGTCACAGTGACAGGATCTAATATCATTTAGGCTAGGTGTGATATAGTTAGTCTAGCGGGAGCTAATACATAGTCCACACTCTGAACCTAGTAAGATATAAAATGGTGAAATAATGAATTACATGAACAATATTCTATGGAAAGATTCGTAGAAAAACCACTATTTTCCGTCTAATTGGGAGTCATGATGTGTTACCAAATACCGCTCATGATCTATTTAAGATTAAGTGTTAATTCGAGTGACCAATATAGTCTGGAACCTAATGGGTTATATGCAGTAAAGGTGTGAAGGAGAAATAAAATTGGCTTTTGGATCGAATCCAAATCAATGAGAAAAAACCAGGTTCAGACACTTTCCCGACTAGGAACGTAGTTCCCGAGCAGGATGAAGGTACTGATCGGGAAAAGAAATATCTCGCTCGGAAAAAGCTACTAGATTGTAACAGCACAAAGTCTAGATCGGGAAAGTAGTTTTCTGATCAAGACTCGCTCGACATGGACAATTTTCCTAGCTGGAAATAAATTTTCTGATCGGGACATGTGACATATCAGGAATTTTAATCTTATTAGGATTCTATAATCAATGGTTACAAACTCTAATTCCGTGTGGACCATAAATAGTCCTCTTTCAGACTATTTCTAGAGCTACAACTCATAAGAATTAAAAGGTTAATTCTTTTTTTCTTCTCTCTTAAGGATTAACTCTTTTCCTAACACATTAGGTTAATCTAAGCCATTACCTGGTTTTTTCTCTTCTTCCTTCATGTGGATACCATCAGAGGTGATTTTAGAGGATTACTATGATTTGCCACAACCCGGTAAGAAGAGAATTAAAGGAAGAATATTCAGTTTTGAAAGGTAATAATCTTTTACTATTATATAGTTTTAATTGTTCATGATCATATAGGTTGATCTTTTTCTTAGAGTTTGTAAAATTTTAATTTTCCGCTGCGTAACATGTATGAGATGCATATGCAAACTCCAACGAAGTCAATTTCTCAACTAAAAATTACCAAAAATCTATCCAAGATTTATCAAAGTAAATAACCTTAATTAAGTTAATTAAATACAAGTTTACATATTTTTTTGGAATTAAGGTTTGTCCAAGATTTACTTTGGTAATTAAGTTAATTAAATTCAAGTTTACATATTTTTTTCTAAATTAAGTAAATTAAAAAATGATTAAAAATAAATAAAAGCATGCAAAAAGGCAAATGGTGACCATGTAAGTTAATGAAATTCTTAATTCACATTTAAAATGTGAAAAATGACCATTTTCTATATTAATTAAATGAAAAATATGTTAAATATGTAGTGAAATCTAATATTTAAAAAAAAATCGATAAAGACAAAAATACAGAAAATAAGAATGAAAATATGAAAATTTTATCGGTTAAATTGAAAAAATATTTCCAATATTGATGTACTGCATAAATTTCCCAACTAAAAAAGAAAATACATGTCACAAGCCCAAAGTTGAAGAATTGGTCAATTTTTTATGGCAATAATAATTCCTTTGGAGCAACATGTTTGATGTGTCAAATTTTGGAATAAAAATAACATTTTTATTCTGAATTTATGTTTGATATCTTTATTTTTTTAAGAATAGAATTTTAATTACTCAATATTTTAGGAATTCTATTACCTAATTTTTTGTGGTATTTGGATTCCTTTTCCTTTTTTTTTTTTCAATAAAATATCTTCTAAATCTAACTAATAAATTTTTTTTATGTTGATCCATTCAACCTCTTTTTAGGTAAATGTTATGAAACAATTTCTCTGAAAAAATAAAGTCAATGACATGAAATATTAAAAAATAAAAAGAATAAATAATTATACAAATTACTAAACTTTTTTATTTTAGATTTGTCAAAATTGTAAATTCATTTAATCTTTCTCCATTTCTAACAATTATAAAAGCATACAAATAATTTTTAGTTTTATTCATCAAATTCATTTTATAAACAATAAAATCATGAATTAAAATTAAATAAAGAAGTTAATAAAATTTCTATTTCTCAACTCGAATAATTTTAAAATATTTTCAATTATATAAACATTCCATTTATCCTGAATAAAATAATCTATTTTCCTTTTTTTTTTGTATTCCAAAATATATTGCACTTATTACTTTTACAAAACAATTAACTTGTGAATTATTTTTTATATCTCCATTTAATTGATTTATACTCAACAATTTTTTGTTTAGTTTTTTATATTTTTCAAATAAAAATAATATATTGCACTACATTGTTACAAGGTACAAGATAATAATTGAAAATATATATATATATATATATATATATTATTTTTGAATAAAAAAAATTGAAATATAATTTTTTTATTCTTGAATTTATTTAAGAATGGCTCAACATTGTGTTTCAATTTTAGTTAAGTTGGTAAAAGAATACTACATAAATTTTTTTATTTGATGATTTATTTCAAGATCAGTAAAAATTAAAATAAAATATTTTTCATAGTTTGAGTCGTCTTAATTCATCTAATCAATTTCAAATTTACATTATTGTACTATCATTTATTTACTGTCTTTTTTCCAACAATGTATGAATCAATATTAACATTCTATTGGTGCGTAAAATAAATAATTTTAAAAATAATTACTTGTTGTATTTTATTATAAAATTTAAATAATATAAATAAGAATTTTGCCAGATTTTTTAAAATATATGTGAAAAATAGTTGAAAAAGAGAATGAAACATGAGACATGGAGTTAAAAAAATAATTACTAATTCATTTGTATATAAAACATAATATATTAAAAATAAGAGTGGTTATGAAAATTAATTTTTGAATTTTATTCCTCTTATTTATGGAATCATATCAAACTTAAAAATAAGATTTCAATTCCTATTATAAGACATATTAAAGGGAAATATTGGAATCCCAAATCAACAATTTGAGAATAGCTTTCCATTTCTATTCTTTTTGTATACCAAATATGACCTTGATGTTAATAAGTGGGATTTTTGTGTTAAAGAAAATTGGAAAAAGTACAAGGAAGTGGATCGTGGTTTGTCTCTTTTTTAATTTTGAGCACATAGTATTTTCTTGTGATAAAAAGAGGTTTATGGTTGTGAAAATCAGTATTATTCCTATTACATCGTTAATACTTCTGAAATGATGCTAATCAATGTGGGATTCACATGTCCATGTAATGATCCATGTTAGCACCAAACTGGCAGCAATAGTCTATGTTTGTGCCATATCGAATGGATTTAACATCTCTGTAATGTTTGCTAGTTAAGGCTTATAAATAACATTATTTAATAGTATATTAGTGGTTATAGGTTTGAGGATATGAAAGGAGGTTAAAAGATATAAAAAAGTGAGGTTTCACTAGGTTCACTCTCGTGAATGAAAACCTCACTGCCATGACCATCGAGATGGAGTTTTTGAGGCTTAATAGCTTCACGGTTGTGAAGCTACCTGGGCCTTCACACCCTTGAAGCCTCTGCACCATAAAATAAACAATTCGTCTTCTTCTCTATTACATGTGATTAAACACTTCCAAACCCTAGCCACCTGCCATAAACATAATAGAGAACAATTTCCCTCGATTTCCTTTCGATTCTTAGTCTTTAAACACCAAATTCTCTCACTATTTACAAGAGTCAACTTTATTTAATCAACAACTTGATAGAAAATTGTGTAAACAAGCACAATTAAAACAAAGTAGAGGAGGAACTCAAGAAAACTCTAAAATGTCATATTGAATCTTTAATTTTTCAGTAAGAAATCATGATTTTCTTTCTTCCTTAGTCTTGAATAAAGGATTAACATGATTTAGATGGGGTGTTTGTTAGAGATATGCCTAAAAGGCAATCGCCTCAGGCACTTGATGTACACATTCATAAAGACATATTTT
Organism: Balakata baccata; assembly: GCA_949630135.1. NCBI lineage: Eukaryota > Viridiplantae > Streptophyta > Magnoliopsida > Malpighiales > Euphorbiaceae > Balakata > Balakata baccata. The sequence goes on along the minus strand of CATIWF010040565.1, from coordinate 211 downwards.
TTTTATATTAGTATTCATTTGCATATGAATTGATATAGATCTTAAACTGATCAATGAAAGTCCATGATATGAAACATAGCATGAAGGAAATCATGATGGGATCATGATAATGAGATTCCTATCATGTGTAATTATGTTTGTATCTAAATTATCCCTAGTCATAGGATTAACAAGACGGGACATTGTTGATCTGGATAGACTAGCACATGTT
>CATIWF010040541.1:0-38513 GCA_949630135.1 Balakata baccata | reverse complement strand
TAATGGTCCCGTGACAATATGCTCCAGTGATCCAAGGGATTTAATCTTTCATAAATGGTCTTAAATTCGAGATGTAGTAGGAAAAAAAAAAATCATGCTGTAGTTGTTTGACAGAGAAGCAGGCAATTGGGTACTAATTCCTTTTAATTTTTACATTACGTGATATAAGAGATTTGCTTAGCTACTTATAACTTACTGGAGACTCGGATGAGGCCATATAATTTGGCCTTACACGCCAATTCTGATATTGGTGCCCCTCCCCTGCTCACCACTAATTGTCCAATGGGGTCACAATTCGTGTTACTAGGAATGTATTGTATTCTGATATATCAATACAATACTATAAACTAATTATGTTAAAAATTTAAATACAAATAAGATCGATTTAATAAACAGATTAACATGATATAACACTATTAACCAGTAAAATTAGCATAACATAATATAGTTAATTAATATATAAATTATAAAGTGTATTAGTTAAATGTGTTAACTCAATACAACAAGACATATTTAATATAATTAACTTATAAATTAAATTAATATAATATTGTCTAAATAATATGCATAACGTGTTGGATTAAATGTGTCAACACGATATGACATAAATTATTAGTATGTTAAATGTATTTTTTTTATTAACATTCACAACACAACATGTTAATTTTCGTATTTTTATCAGATTGATACAATTAAAATACAAACACAATAAATCTCAATCATAATCCTCAAATTTTGCATTGGCTCGCAATACATTCCATTCAATCACTAGCAATTTCATCTGCATTTTACGATTTTTTTTTTATATTGTTGGTGTTTTTATTTATTAATATTGAGTTAATAATAATATAAAAATAATAATTTTTATTTTTATAATTGACATCATATAATAAGTTATTTCAGCATTTATAATTTTCTCCAAAGAAAAAGTTACATGAAAGTCCTTTTTTCTCTTTAATAGATATAATATTGAAATAACTTTTGAAATTAAAGATTTAGATGTGTGATGTTTTTGAAGGCACATATGTCATCTTGACCAGCTGGGAGTTTTTATTCAACCATGAAACTGAGGGTGGAAGAAAGGAATATATACGAATGGAATTTTCAATATTACTCAATATTTTTCTCTCATTTTCCATTAAAATCATTCTTAATTAGAGGTTTGAACGAATTTGATGCGCTGAAAAGAAAGAGAGAGCACCTTCAAGAATTATCTGCTTAATTAATTAATTGTTTGTATATATTTTTCAATGACTTTTCCGACAAAAATCAACCCATAGCTATTTTCCTACTCTTTTCTCCGTTGAATTCTAATGGGAAAGGTTATATATTAAACAATAAAAAAAATATATATTTAATTTATCGTTTATAACTAAAGAAAATATGTTTGATGAATGTGTGCTATATACAATATAAATATATAATATAATTATACCTAACTATCACATGATCCACCTGCCCCCATTTTGTCTCTTATTATTCTTTTTAATTTTTAATTCGCCTACCATCCCTTTGATTGTCTTTTCTTTATAGATATAAATATATAATTAATTAGATTATGTAAAGTATTCATAAAAGAAAGATGGACAAAATTAAATGTCATTAGTTTGATAAACTGGAATTGGTGAATTATTGCCTCATTTGAGATGTGTTTATGGATTCATAAAGAGAACTGCTATTTTCCCTAACCCTACACTGTTACACAACGTGAATTCGTGCAAACACAAAATTATACTTGTTAGCTAATCCCACATCCAAAATTTAAAGAAGGGCTTATAATTGTGTTAGCTACTAATTTCAAAGTGGTTTAAGTCATCTAATAAATTTACAATTATCAAGTCCAATTGTTTTAATACTACCGACAGTTGAATTAGATGGAATGGATTCCATTCCCACACGATCTAATAGACCGTACTAATTCGTGTGAACTAAAAATATTTTCCTGAAAAAAACGATGGGAATATCTGATTTACCATGTTCAAGGAATTATGAAAGCAATGAAATTTTCCAAATATGAAAGGAATAACCGGTCGGGGCGCGTTTCACACATGCCCCTGGAACATGCAAGCAAGAAAAACTTCCAGTGGACTAGTGTTTTTCACTTCTCCCAAAGTTTGGTGGTTGAATTCTTTTTACTGGAAAATATTTTCTGAGTTCATTTTCTGTTATTTAATTGTACACATAAAATTTTAAAAAAATTATTTTTTAGTATTTGGTATATTTTAAAAAATATTATTTTCTTTTTGCATATAAAAAACTATTAAAATATTTAAAAGTTCTTAAAATTTGATATTTTTAATTTATAACTATATATAAAAGGAAATTATATAAAATAATAATTTTTTAAAAAAAATAACTAATTTTCAGTAGTTAATATATTTATTAGAATATATTTAATTAGTTTTAGTATAAAAGATTTTATTTATATAAATGTGTCAAGATCCGAAAAATGACTTCTCATTCTTAAAAGAGGAAGTCATTTTGAGAAGTCATTTTTTAAGAAAATGACTTTCTTTTTTGAGAATGAGAAGTCATTTTTTAGATCTTGACACACTTATATAAATAAAACTTTGAAAATAACTTCTCATTACCAGGTATGATCCGAAAAGTAGTCAATGGAAAAACGATGTCATTTTTCTAGAAAATGACTTTCTCTTTTGAGAATGAGAAGTCATATTTTTGAAAAATGACTTTATTTTTCCGTTGACTAATTTTTCTAAATATACCAAACGCAGTAAAATGTGAAAAATATTTTTTGCAAAACAAATAGAGCCGTAATTATATATTTATTAGAAAGGAAAAAAGAATATCCACTGTTGGATGAGTTAGCACAAATTTTTTTAGTTTAATCAAAAGTTTTAAATTTAAGTTTCGGATATATAACTACCTTAAAATTTTTATGAAAATATTTTACTGTTTTTTCAAGATCATACTTGGTAAGAACAAAATTAGTCTCAATCCATTAGTATATAGACCGAAAATATTCAGAAAAAAAAGAGGATAAAGGATAAGGCAATATAATCAAAATGAAATCCTTCAAATGTTCGTTCTCCCATGACTAGACACTTTCAATAGTGTCTCAGAAAAAAAAAAAAACAAACAAAACAAAACACTTTCATGTATTGCTACTAATTGATATGATAACCCTCTAGCAAGGGAATATATTCCTAGTTATTATGCGAAAAAAGTTCAAATGTTACCCACTTATAGTCAACACTCACATTCATTGTAAGGAGAAAATTAATTAAATCATTCTTCTTCTGTAATGATAATTGTTTGTAAATGTATGTGGAATTCAAGTGTTCAACTTAAACATGTGCTTTTGAATTGACGTTTGTTTCGTTTTAATCTAAGAAACAGACGAGAATTTCAAGACCCACCAAAAAAAAAAAAAAAAACTAAGAAACAGACCTTCTCTTTTTTTTTTTTTAAAAAAAAAATAAAGGGAAAGAAATAAGAAAAATGAGGTGGGAGATCAAGATGGGCCTTTGTTATGGGTCCAATTGCTTCTCCTATCAAGTTTCACAAGACAATGATAGATTAAGCCCATTAAAGTAGCCACAATTTTTATTGATAAAATTACATGAAGCGACTTCTTTAAAACACAAATTACCAATATACCCATCCTATATTTCATTAACCAAAATATTCACGAGTGTTTACTTTTTCTCATTAAACAATTCCGTTTGAAATTAAACAAATTTTATTATTCCCAATAATTTTACTCCCTTAATCTGCACAAATTCTCTTTTTCTTGTGTTTCCTTCTTTGTCTGTAACTCTACTATTTTAGTTATCGTGATTTTAGGGTTTCATCGATAGTTTTGAAAGAAAAAATTATAATCTCACTTGTACAATTCGCAGTCATTCTTTTTTGTGCATTTCTTTCCTTCTTCGTATTTGTCTCTACAATTTATAAATTTCCTTTTGTGATTTAGGATTTAGGACTCGTTTGGAATTGAGTTTTGGAAAAATACATACCAAAAAAAATTTTATATTTTAATTTTTTTGAATTTTAAAAACTATTTTAGTAGAAATATATATATATATATATTTTAAAAAATCAATCAATTAAATAAAAAAATTTTAAATTTGTTCATCAACCATCCCTAATATCCCATTAGTATACTAATCGAGTGATTGGTGTCCAAAACCCACATAATTCTTTTAACTGACTTAATTATATATATATATATATATAAAATAAGTACAGTCTAACAGGGAAGTAGCTGCATAGAAGATGCAGGAAATTTCGTAGCTGGGGGGAGCATTTGATCTTTCTGTTCGAACGACCTCAATATCAGCCAAAAACAAACGTGTCCTTCCATCTATCAAACTAGATTGCATGCACCCCCTGCATGACAACCTCCTTAACACGTGCCCTCTTTCTATCCAACGCGTGTCATCCTTTTTGGGGCCCATTCCTCTTTGCCCTCTGTATAAAATTCAGCAGCTTCACTTCAGCCACCTCCACCAAAAATCACCAGCTTCGCCTGTATCTTTCAATCAACTAGATAAAAAATTTTCGATTCGCACCTTTGTAGTTTGTACCAATGGAGCAACAGTCGTTCCCGCAGCAGAGGGGCCAGCAGCAACCGCGGTCCCACCAAGTGGTGAAAGCAGCCACGGCAGTCACAGCTGGTGGTTCCCTCCTTGTTCTCTCTGGTTTGACCCTTGTCGGAACCGTCATTGCACTCACCATCTCTACTCCATTGCTGGTTGTTTTCAGTCCAGTTCTTGTTCCGGCGGTCATCACGGTTGGCCTCATAATCACTGGGTTCTTGGCCTCCGGAGGTTTCGGCGTTGCTGCAATTTCGGTTCTCTCATGGATTTATAGGTAAGCATATATACATTATTAAATAGTAAATTCAGGAATCTAATAATATATTTCTTTTGATTTTTATTGTTCTAAAAAAAATGTGTGACAATGCAATTACAGGTACGTGACAGGGAGGCAACCGCCAGGAGCTGAAAGTCTGGACCAGGCAAGGATGAAGCTGGCCGGCAAAGCGAGGGAGATGAGGGACAAGGCTGAGCACTTTGGGCAGCAAGTCACTGGTCAACAAACTTGAATGGTTGTGATGGAGAAGAAGAGTGATCCTTGAGGATTACATGACCATGGGTTAGATATAAAAATGGTTGCGGTATATAATAGAGTCTTGATTTCAAAGGCCATTATTTTGTGTGATGGGTTTTGGGTTTCAATTGGTTTCGCATAGAAGTTGTGAGTTTTCCTTAAATAATTTCTCTGTCTGCAGTTTGTGTTTAAGTCATCTTTTTTATTTTCTTTATTTTTTTTCCTTAATTACTGAAGTTTTGTTTAAATCTCTATCAATAATTTTAGGTTTTAAATTAATTGGTAATCGGCGTCTTTGACGTGGATTTTTATTCAAGAACAATACCGATCAATTTTATGGTATAGATCATGATAATGACAAAAGACAAGAACAGAACTACACAAGTACTGGAGATCATCGATATCAGAACATAAAAACAACCGAAGTTAAATACAAAACTGATAATCGACAAGTGCTTGTTGGCAGTATTAATTGGCAAATGGAACTGAAAGAAAAGAAGACACCTAGCATTGTAGGCGGCAGATGTTGTGCATCGTATGTGGCGGCCCGTTACGAATCCTTCGCTCGGCATTGCGCAAGTGATATAAGAGTTGGTCTGTATATATGAATCAAAATCAAAATTTCAGTGATTTTCAAAAAAAAAAAAAAAAAACAGGCAAGTAAATAAAATTCAAGTGGATGGGAGTTAAAATTTTCTAGATAGTCAAACAGTTTTTTGGCACAATTTCACTACAAGAAAAATGAAATCCGAGTGCATCCAATTATCGTCATGTGTGTATGGGCTAATTTAATAAAAGCTTAGAGAGGCCATTAATGGGTTAATTTTGTATAAAATTTCTAAATTTTACTTTTATTGTAATTTTTTTTATCTTGATTTTATTTTTATATTTCAAAAATCACTTTCAACAGTTTTTCGATAACTCATCCTTTCTAACTATACAAATCTGTGACATATTAGCTTAATGGGCTAATGGTACAAATCAGTAATATATCAGCTGTTGCACCGAAAATCAAAAATTCAACTCCTCTCTGTACAAAAAAAAAAAAAAAATTCAACTATCCGTGACATATCAGCTAATGGGGGAATGGTATAAATCGGTAATATATCAGCTGTTATACCGAAAATCAAAAATTCAATTCCTCTTGGTACAAAAAAACAAAGAAATTCAACTCTTCTTTCTGCTTCTGATTTTAATATGAGAAAATTTTAGGTAAATTATATCTATCATATCATCTATATACTTACTAAGTCAATCACTATTTAATTATTTTATTTTCATTTGTTAAAATAAATATAATATATAGTATTATTAGATTTATTTATAGATAATATGGTATATATAATATACCTAAGAATTTTTCATCCAATTATATGCAGCTAGCATCGATTTTTCATAGATCTGAATTATATATATATATAAGTATAAGTATTCTGAATAGAATACGTATATTATATACATTAATAATCCTTCCAATATAGAGAGAGTATGAAAGTTGCAAGTGACAAATATGGTTTTAAACTTAGATATGTTTCGTTTTCATAGTCCGATCGAATTAATCCTTTCGATGTACAAAGAGTATGAATATTTTGAACAGTGACAGAGTCCGCCGAATTAATCGTTTGTATGAATATTTCGAGTTACATTTGGACAAGTATTGTCTATATATGGTCCGATTAATTCTTCCCTTCTAAAAATTAAGATTATGAATGTTTTTCAGTTAACCTTTAGTTCCTAGCTTACTGTATAGAAAAATAATATAAAATTAAAAAATAATTTTTTTTTGTTGATAACAAATATATTTTTAATTAAAAAACATATGGATATAATTTGGAACAATTAAAAAAGAAAAATGAGTATTTCCTATTCATTTATGAAGCTACATAATTATTTTGTATATATAGAAAGGATTAGGATTCCATCAAGTTAATTTTGAGTAAACATAGATTAGTCATTTTAAAAGATCTTGGCCATATATTCATATATAAATAGATGGTTCAGATTAAATCTAATTAAATAATTTTTCTCTTTTAAATTTTACCAGGCTTAATTTTAACCTTTCATTTATAAATGAACGGTTAAGATTGGACAAACATGACGTATATATTATGTTTATCTAAATACAAGGATACCTTAATTGGTACCATATTATACATATTATACTATATATAAAAGTGGAAATATGGAAAGATAAACAAATTTGCTAAAAAATTAATATGATTATATTAGTTAATTTTCTCATTTAATAATTTAATTTATTAATAAATAATATTAATAATTAATTAATTAGAAGCTCAATTATATTAGGACTAGGTAACTATATTTTATATATAAAAAATAGGTAACTATTTAATAAAAAAATAAAACTTTTTATCCGAATAAAGTTTTTTTTGTATAGATGAATTCAATTATAAATATGCAATATAATATCTTAACTTAGTTTTATAAATTAGGAAGGTAAATTCATACCCTTATTCAGAAAGTTGAGCACAAAGTGGATCTGATTTAGAATCCTCATTAATTGATATGTATGTTAAATGTGAAAACCTAAACAGTTTATCTTCCAATATTTCACAACAATTTTTAAACAAAGTAATAATCTCAATGTTGTTCTATGCTTTGCATGCATAAAAAGAAAAAGTTGTTCAACTTTTTGAGTCCATGATGAATAAGGGAATCACATCTAATTTAATTACATTTATATGATTAATAACTTATCAAATATCTAATAATTATGTATAATATCTCTATTTTATATATACCAATAACTAATAAAATAACTATAAAATATTAATTATCTCTGTTTTATATATAATTTTTAATAATAAACATATTAGAAATTTTGGAAGATGGACAAAATGACCGCAAAATATTTAATACTTCTATTGTATATATGACTCTTAATAATAGATAAATTAATTAATTAGTAAAAAAAATAATGAACAAATTAGTAATCTTCATGTGAGTTATAATATTAGGCAACGTATACAATATTTAATAACGAATCTAATATTTAATAATCACATGCAATGCATATTAATAAAAAGATCATAAAATACTTACTATCTCTATTTTATATATAATTCTAAATAATAAATAAATTAGTAATTTAATAGAATTAATTTAAAATAAATATTCACTATTATAATCCATTATAAATAAAATTCAATGAAATAAATTAGTAAAAATTAAATAGTAATTAATAATAAATTTAATATTTAATAATTACGATTTTAATGAAATAATAGTATATATAAATCTCCCGTTCTGTTATGCGTGTGATCATGTTTAAAACAATAAAAGTCTTTATTTTTGACATAAAATTAATCCACAGAAGAAAAGTAAGGAATTTATTTTTTTTTATGGAAATTTTTTTATATATATTCAGTTTACCCTATAATTCATATACTAAATCAATTGTACGATTAAAATTGAAGAAAGAGAAGCTTTGAAACCGATAGATAGCCATTGAAGATCGTCAAAATAATTTCCATAGAAGCAAAAGGGATCGATGAGATCGCTACTAGCAAAAGCAAAATTGAAACCCTTGAAATGTTAATGAATTTTTTGGACAACAAATACCGTAAAATCGGTAAAAATCCATCTGAAAAAAGGAAAACGAAATAGAAAAGGGTTGTAAGATAAAGGAAATAGCTGAAGAACCATTGCATGGAAGAAAGGACACATGAGGAAAGTAGGTGAAGAAGAAGAGGAGAGAAGGGGGCGAGAAAAAGTGGGCGTTGGCTGGAGCATTCAAGTTCACAGAATGCTTCTATTACTATATTTTCCTTATATGCCCCTATAAATACCACAAAATCTCCAATTTGTTCGTCCACTCTTACTGCTTCTATTACTTTTTTTTTTATTATTGTTTTAAATATATTTTTTTAATATTTTTTCATGTGCATCCAATTAATGTTATTAGCATATAGACGCATATTTAAATTAATTTAAAAGATAACCTACATGCATGATGTGTTTTTTACTAATTTATTTTATTTTGGCTTAATACATTTGTAATCCTTTCGATTTTTCATTTTTTCTCTGTTTACTCTCTAGATCGGTTTTTTATTTGATTTGACAATTACTCATTGTACTTAAAATAAATATTTGTCTTTTTTTTTCTTGGAGGAGCCATATCATAATTATCACATATTGTGGAATATTATAAAATTATTCCGATAGTTATATGTTTCAATAACATAAAATCGTGGCAAAAACAATAATTAGAGAAAAATTTAAAAAAACTAAATAATAATGACCGATCATCAAGAAATAACAAAGTGCGGTGATTTTGAATTACAGTTGTGACGGTTTATTTTAATCTATAAAATTTTTTTTTTTTCTCAATTATAATACTAAATTAACTAATTTTTACCAATTATATATATATATATATATTAATTTCTCCTACTAAATATTCTATCAATCAACTAATTTAATTACTTTAATTTTTGGTATAGATTCTATTTCTCATTCATTAAAAAATAACAAAATATGTCTTATATGATACAACGCAAGAGTAACGTACTAGTTTTATATGTGTCCTAAAAAAAACATTTTATATATGTATTTTTGTTTTATAATTCTCATTGAATTTTTAAAGGGCTAATTGAATCAACACCCAGCTTCAAACCTTCGAGGCATCCAGCATGGACGGAAAAAGTCTGCCTGGACCTCCATATTGTTAATTTCTTAGACAAGTGCAGCACAAAGCAAGGAATGAAAAATCAGATGGAGTGATTGGTTTTTAATGTGAGCAATTGCCACTGGGCTTTGTGCTGGTTATTAGGCTGTTGGGCTCAAAGGCCTGTCCACTTTTGAGTCTGCTCTACTTTTCCAGCGTGAGAGCTTAATATTTTATCATGATAGAATAATATGTAAAAAATGATATTTTGTAATTTTGTATAACGGATATTGAGACTCGAAACCTCGATCACCAGACCAGTAATCCAGCATAAACAAGTGTAACATTATTCTTCAATACCATCAAATAGAAATTAATGGTAATTCCCCTAAAAAATAAGATAAAGATTATGAAATAAAACAAAAATATTCCGTGAGTTGTCCTCCCTTCTGCTGCATTGCACAACCTTGATCTAATATATATTTGAGCAAGTATGAAACAAAACTATAAATAAATAACATTTACATAACTAAAAACTCCAATACAGAAACAAAAGAGTAATGATTCATATATAATGCCCAATAACAGAAATAAAAAGAAACTACTTCATTATTATTTCAAAGCACTTGCATTAAACAATCTTAAAAATTTACTTCAAACCCCACGAACTTAATTATACAATTACTTTAACCATATTGCAATTATCTCAAAAATTACAAAACAAAAAACATGGTAATTAAGAAAAAGAACTCTCTCCTTCTCCTCGGAGACCAAGTATACATTCACTTGACTAGCTCTGAAATCCAATCAAGATGAGGTAAATCAGTTACTGATTCCTCAATTCCACCAGTACTCTTCTGCTCTATCCATTTCTGATCATCATCACCATGATAATCTCCAATTTTCAAATTCTTCAAACTACTTATCAACTCCGACACCCCATCAAAACACCGACCGGATATCAGATTCCTAACCGGAGACGACGTGGCAGCATCTTCCCCGGTCATCCTTGACCTGTAGACAAAAGGGCAGGCATATTTCTTCTCGGACCTGAGCTGATCAGGGGAATGAGCAAAGAAACAAACCTTACGTAGGCAAAAACGCCCCGCATTGCATGCACGTGTACGGTAGCGTGCAGGATGAAGCCAGTACTCAAAAACCCCATGTGCGAATTCGCACGTGTCTCCCCTATGGCATTTCCCGTTGCGGAAACCGGGGCAGGCGATTGCCACGTAGGCTACCTTGCGGGGGTCACGCCGGGTGGCCTTCTCTCCCCGGTGAGCGTAGGGGCATTCCGTCCAGTCATGGCTGCGAGTCCTGGTGCACCGCTTGATCTTGTAGGCGTACATGCGGAATTCATCTGAGCCGTAGATGGCTTCCTGGATGTTGTCGTATTGGGCTGGACTTATGTTTAGACCTGAGAATGCATAATCACCGAAATCGTAGAATTTGTTGTAATTAGAAGGATTCATTCCTGTCAACATTTTCTTGGTAATTAATCAATTTCATTCATCGACAAGATATTATTATTTACAGAATATATACAAGAGAGTATTCCTAGGGATGAGGAAACAATTAAAGATTTGAAAATCTTGAAGATTTCTTCAAAATTTTTACAGGGAAGAAAATGAGGAAAGGAAAAAGAAAGATAGAGAGTCGGGGGGGTTTAAGTAAATAGCAGCTATGGAGAAGAAGGAGAAAGAGAAGGGTTGCATTTATAGAGCAATAAAAGAGAAGTGCATGTAGAGTGTTAGAGTTAAAAGTTAACCATCCATAGGTTACAATTTAACCTTATATCTGAGGGTAACGGACGTCCTATGAGACTCAGCCTGAGGCCTTTCAGTTCTTTCTCTGCCCATTACCAACAAATTAGTTAGCTTTTGTCATTGTCAGTGACTTGTTTGGTAGCCCAAACAGAAACTTGTTTTCCCTTTTGCTATTACTCCATTAATTTTAATTTGCCTGCGGGCTGTTATTAATTAAACTGACTTTTTAATTGGAGAATGCTCATATCTAGTGCAGTGTTAAATAAAAAACAAACAAACAGGGGGGGGTAATATTTAATAATTCGCTGTGATAGAAAATGTAATTTATTCAAGGGTTAATTCAATTCGCAATCCAAATTGATCTTATTTTGAATATATCTTTAAACTATAAACTTATAAAAGTGATGAAAATATATGTAGTTTTAAAAAAAAGAAAATGTAAATAACCACATATTCGAAAGATAAGTTAGTAGAATGTTTAAAATTTTGTCCGGCTTGTTAAGTAAATGGAAGCACAAGGGCAGTATAAATTGCAATTTTTTTTAATTAAAAAAAAGGAAAAGGGCAAAGAGGTAAATACATTGTGCTGCATGGCCAAACACACGTGTTGGTGATAAGTTACTCAACTTATATTAAGACAAAAAAAAAAAAAAAGACAAATGGCTTCTCTGGTACGCGTGGGGATCAGCACTGGTAACATAGGTGCATATCATGGAAAATTTGGCGAGCGTTTCTTCTTTGTGTTTGGCAACAAAACGACAACATGTTAACAAACTTCTCTTCTTTCTTTTTTCTTACACCATTCATTTGTTTATTTCTCTTCTTTACCCCTGCTTGCAATACAGTAAACGTACGTAGCCACATGATGGGTAGGATTTGCAATTATTATATTATATGTGCATATGCAAAATTATTTTCAAGAATGAGTATTATTAAGCCTAATTTATTTTACTATGGTACTCTAATTTAGAGTCTATTAAATTAATAGTTCAATTATATAATAAACTTGTAGATATTGAGGTTCCACAAGCGGTACTTTCCCATACTATATTTGAAGTAGTTGTTCGTATTCTTTATAATAAACAACGTTCTTGCTAATGGTAAAAAGGGGACTTTGAATTTGGGGTTCTTATTTTACCTGAGGGGTTTGAATTAGCCCTCCAATTGTATTTTGCCAGAGATAAAAAAAAACAATATTCTTATGATAATATCTGTTTCTGATAAAAAATATAGTGAAATTATATTTCCTATTCTTTCTCTGAATCCCGACACTAAAAAAGATGTTTATATACATTTAATTATTTTATTATTATTAGTTAAAATGAATGCAATATATATTTATATAATCAAATTAATCTATATATAATAGATTGAATCTATTTAAAATAAAATTTCTTAATTTAAGTACTTTGCTGATTTGGATGACCAATGAATTTGTTTATCTTTGATCTTTCTTCATATATAGCTGGGATCTACATACTGTTCACGTGAGATATACCACATAATTACAGTTACCCATTTTTCATCTTCCTCCTTACTGAATTAGTGATATTAATGGAGCTTTGTGCGTTTGTGATCGCTATAACTAAATTATGTGTTAGTTCCAAGTCTGGCAAGGAGAGTTTGTTTGTGCTACCAACTTGGCTACTGGCACCGTTAGATTCCCGCCGTCAAAACCCCAATTTGAATATTATATGTAACTAATATTGACTCTCCTGGCTTAATTATCCATCAAACACTGTCGGTATGCTATCTTACAGGCATTGGCATGTGTTTGGAGAAATTTGTAGATAAATCCACTTTACTACAATTCCTGTTCTTTTTTTTTTTCCGTTAGTAGACGTATATAAATTTATTAATCGGAATAAAATAATTAAATGTGTATTATTATATTATTAAATTAATATAAGGCTGAATTATAGTCGCTTTTTTCATTTCCTGACACGTGGAACGGTCATCACCTCTCGATAAATGACTTTTAATTAAGCGGGCCCTGCACGGGAGAACCATCAGTTTCATCCTTCAAATTTGGCTTTTATTTGATAATAAAGGCAAAACGGCATGCAGGCAGACACGTGGAAATAGACAAAAGTTTAACTTGTGCAAGCAAACCAAACGATTAAACGAACTTATACAAGCGAGTGTACTGAAGAGTGAAAGACTGAACTGAAGAGAGAGCTAAGCAGCGCGTCGTTTTCTGATGGTTTGGAGACAAAACGACAAAACCACCAAACTAACTTTTCTTGGCTTCCTCGCCGTTTCATGGGGGCTAAAGCTGGGTAGTAATGAACTTACGAACATAAGCTTTCACCCACCCTCGTTAATCTGACCCCCACTTGAGAGTTGAAAACAATTACAGCCCCAAGGTAACTGGAAGCAACAAAATCCCTTTGTGCTGCTAACTCACACATCATCAAACATTTCGGACTACTGATTCCATCTTCCATTCACCGATTAAATTCTTGGGGTCAATTTCCCTGATCCAATTAAGATAATTTGAAATCCAAAATCCTAACTTCTTGAGCTAATTAAAGAAATATATCGTTTCTCTCTCCGTAGGACTTGGGCATTAAATGATGCAACGCACCTGATGCATAGATAGATCCACGCTCACGCATGGATATGTTTGATGGTGATATCATTACGTCATCATAAGGCCCATATGCATTACATCATACATATTATGCAACAATAGTCTATTAAGAAGACATTAGGACAACAGAGCATTTAGATCCAAAATGATTAAGAAACTACTTCATTGCTAAATTTATAACATGAGATCTTGAATTTATTGAATCAGCAGAAACACAGTGGAGCGATACAGCAAGACGATTTGTAGAGTATGAGTATCAAAACAAATGCAAAGTAGAAAAGATTCTACAATTGCCTATGCAGATGGGAGGGACAATGAGGAATACATGATGAGGAGGCGTTTACTTCCTTGAATTCATATCATTGATTACCAAAAAAAACAAAGAAAGAATAAGAACATCTCTCTAGCTTTGTACAGGGTCAGGGTCCTGCTTCTGGTACTGCTCCAGTGTAATATTGCAATTGTTCATGGTGCGGGCATCGAGGAGACCATGATTCCATAATTTGATCATGAACAATCTCCAACACCTGTCCAGCCAAAAAGTGAATTGATTTTTAAGATTTCTAATTCCCAACTGAAGGCTTGATCAGGAAGTTAGACAAGGTTTTAAACTTTGAATGATTGGAAAAATTACGCGAATGATTGGAACAAAAAAAATCAAAAATAAAAAATTTCAGCCTTTTTTTTTTAACTGAGTTCGGACAAATGTCATTGAAAAATATAACATTCTTTTATATTATATATTGCCTAAAAAATGCAGATAAAAGATTATCATTTATAAATTATTTAACCCCACAAGAAAAAAGATTAATTGCTAAAAAAAATACAGATAATGCAGGAACATAGCACAATAATGGAAAAGGGATGACCAAAATATAATACGTTTGATGTGAATTCTCAAATCAAATTGAGAAATGAAGTACCAGAGTAGGGCTGGAGCTCGGACAAGATCATGCCCATGTAATCTTGAGAAAGCTTCACACGCCCAAGGAATATGGCCATCTGCCAGGACACTGCCACCATGGAGATCAAAATAAGTTCAAAATGGGAACCATAAATAGACATTAAAACAATCACTGGCAAACAATGTATTAATTATATGTCAAAACTGGTATCAACTCTTTTCCCCTCCCAAAGAAAATAAGTATGAACTTAGTGAAGTGCAATGTAACTTAACGATATAAAACAAAGAAAATAAAGCAATCCCAAAGAAACTGAAAAGTTATGAGTACCGCTGTTTCCTAACAAAGGAGTTCCACAAATGCATCATTTGCTTTTCATCTTTAGTAACATCCACAAAATCATCAAGCATCTGCAGCATGATTAAGCACACACATCACCAATCAAATGTAAAGAGCAAACAAAAATCATATCATAGAGTGGTAAAATAAGTAATGATCAAGCATACCCTTCTGTCTTCAAAATCTGCAACATCATCATCAACTTCATCCTCACTATCCCGATCTGACAATACTTGCTCAATTGCCATTGGCTTCAAATATCAATAAACAAAAAGGAAATGCAATCTATTTCAAAAATTTTGAGGTATATATAATCCAAGTAAATTAATTAGTTAGATACCAGAAATTAGAGGAAGAAATTTTTTTTTATCATAGATAAATTAAGCACTGCTATTGGATCTAGAAGGGCTTGGGCACAAGATAATCCAAAAGCTCTAAAGAGGTACTAAAAACTTAAAATAATTGTAAAGTTGAACCAATTCAAATATATGCATCATAAAAATCAGTAAAAATATTTTTGCGATGAGGACATCAGAGAATCAACAAGTAAAATCAATAAAAAGGTCACGAGCATAGTTATATTTTTTATATAGAATATGTAAGAAGTGATGGTATCTTGTAAGCTTTCAGACCCATTTCTGATGTCGCATGCATTGATGCACGCAAATGCACACTAAACAGTTGGAATCTAATAAACATGAACATCCATAACCGTATGACATAATTTGAATAAAAACCTGGTTACCTAACAGATTTTAGGGTAAATAACTTCAATAAACACTAAAAAAAGCATAAATTGACTAATGTGAATGTTTACTGGAACAATTTACACACAGATAGACAAGCAAAACAAGCAAAAAAAGAAGGCAAAAGGTGCAAATTGGCCCCTGAACTATACCCTATGGAGCGAGTCACCCCCTCAACTTTGACTCGGTGCAAATAAGCTCTCGAACTTTAAACTCAGTACAAATTAGCTCCTGAACTATATCATATGGAGCAAGTTACCCCGTATCAAACCATGTTGGCTCACTATTCTAGTTTAAGGGGCCTAATTGTACCGAGTTTAAAATTCAAAGGTTTATTTGCACGGAGTCAAAGTTGAGGGGATAACTCGCTCCATAAGGTATAGTTTAAGAGCTAATTTACACCTTTAGCCAAAAAAGAACAAGAATTTCAAATGATAGTGTTTAGTCACCTGAGCTCTATGCGAGTGAAAAAATTGTCGCTGGTGAAGGAGGGTACGACTGAATGAAAAAAAAACTAGATTACATCATATTTATTAAAAGCAATTTGAAAATCAAGTAGGCAGGCTATTCATGGGTATTTTGACAACAGAATAATTTGTTTTAACCAACTGATACAGCCTGATGAAATGGCATATGACATTCAGTAAATGCTTTACCATCAATGACCAGGATTAACAAATGCTAATCCTATTATTGATGCCTTGTCCTATTGCTTGAGGAATTTAATAAAGAATATGCTAAAAGAATTGAGAACTAAGACATACTTTCTCAGGTCAGACCGTTCAATAGATAACTTTCTTGTCTTGGCAAATTGCAACATGGCAGGAGGTGCAAAGTTGTTTCCAGATGCTGACTGTAGACATTCAGGATCCGTATATGCTTGTGCTGCAGAACCTGAAACCCCAACAACATCAAAGCTAGAAGGAACATGTTCTGCACATGCTGCAGCACCTATGCTGGCACTGGGCACATCCTTCCCACCTATGATACAAGAATTTGGAACAAGTCATCATATGAACACCAGGAAAGAATCATGTCAGGAAATAAGAAACAAGATTCAACTAAAATGGAAAAGAATTGTTGGGAACATCTCATATACATCCACAATATGGAATCATGCAAAAGGACCATTTATTCAACATTTTGTGCCCAAAGACAATATAGAGGCAACATCTTATTTGTTTTACATTACAAGCACCAATGCTAGCCCAGATGCAAAATGCTACTTGACCATCCACTGCCTAATATAGGAGAAAGAAATGCAAAAATCTAGGTGGTTGCAGTAACATAAACACCCACACCTCTACTTGTGTCTGCCAGTGGGCTTTCACAACTTTCTACAACTGATATATGATCACTAATTGCCAACGACTTTTTTTATTATTTTTTTCTAGTTGAGTTCCATTTGCTATGCTCCCAGTTTCTTTTTTTTTTTTTTTTTTTTTTTTAAATAAAGAATTAATCTTCACAAGATAAATTGAAGAACATAAATATATAGGTAAACAAAAGACATAATAGTCATTCACTAACTTGTTATCTGGCTTTTATTGAGATTCATCTTGAAAGATATGCCAGCATCTACTAGAATATAGATTATGAGCATAAGTATAAAGTGCATATCATCAGCATTACCAAGAATACCAGAGGCTCCAACATACAAGTTTGTCTCAAGGATGAATGGATGTACATGCTTTGTATTTTGAACAAGTCTCTTGCGTCTTCTGTGTCTTGGTTTCTTTGAACTGCATATAATTAAACAAACCCATGTCAATCCACCGTATTCTCAAATCTTGATACAAATGAAATAAAGCTAAGAAACTCATGATTTCAAGCAAGAAAAAATGCAGAACTTACCAAAAGAAAAATGTTTGTTGCTTTGGATCAACACCATCAGCAACAATCTACAAAAACCATATTGTCATATAAATTCCAACAGCAACAGAAAGAAGAAGATTCATACATAGCGCATGTGCAAATAACATTTCCATCAGATTCATACTTAGCGGTCACCATGTACACCCTAATTATTCCATAAAGCAACAACAGAGAGAAACTCATACTTAATTGATACTTTATGCCATAAAAGTGGCACCAGTTTGGCAAATTCATTCTTTCATAAAATTAAGTTTATAGGGACAACAGGAAAAAAATGACAAAATTTTACCCCAAAAAAAAAGGTGATGGTTCAGATGGCCAGGTAGCATAAGGTGGCACCGTCAGAGATAGTCATGAAGTTTCTTTGAGAAAAATGCAGTAAAAAGGATTGAAATAAATAGATTAGGTTTAGGTCTGAAGCAAGTTCCAGAGTTCTGTTAGACTAGAAAATTTCCGAGTAATAATGCTGGCTTAGGATAGTTACTATTTAACCATATAGGCATTTAGAGGTAGACAATGACAAAGTACCATAAATATTGCCGCAAAATTATTCTAAGGAGAAAATAGTCTAACCTCAGATCTCCAGACATCAGTTTTAACCGATACATTAACAGCTTGAAACTCTTCGGTCACCTACAACACATCCAAGGATACAAGGGCCTAGCAATCATGGTTCAGAATACATAAAACAACCAGAATTTGCTAAGATTCCTGAAGTTTACCAACCCAAAACTCAAAATTGAAGAGATCATGTGATGAAGGCAGATGACATCTTAGACCCTGAGGAGAAATTAAAATGAAGAATGTGAACATATGCAAAAGCTCAGCCCAAAGAGAAATGGAAGAAAAAAGTAAAGAACGTAAAGAAGAAAAAGCATCGAAGAATAAAAGGCTGGCAACTAAAAATTCTATCCAGTCAGAAGAAATGAATAGAAGTTCAATGAGATGGCAAGGATGTTCCTACCTTGAAGCTCACACATTTTGCCAAGCAAAATGGGCATGAAAAGTCTTCAGTTACTGCAACATTAAATTCCAGAGCACTATAAATTAAAAAGGAAAAGAACCTGCAGACATGCTAGAAGGAACTAAAAATTAAAGCAATCACAGAAACACTCTAACTTGAGATACATAAACTTGGGCTCAAATATAACACTTAGAATACTTTCAAACAGGGGGGGGGGGGGGGGGATAACAGTACCTTCAGTCTTTTGCAACTTATTATTGTAGTACCTATAGTTGAAAATAACATTTCCAGCCCTCAACCTAAACAAGAATAATAATGAAAATAATTAATTATACATAGCTAAGAAAACAGAGTAACTCAATCATACAACAGTGCAAATGCAAAAGTTTTCTATGGAACTGAATTTTATATATATTTATATAATGAAACCGACAAAAAAAAGGTGAATTACACCGATGGTACTCCAATTATCTAACTCGTACAACTCAATACCTAAACTATTATTTGTAACAGAAAATCTCTTAAATTTTAATTTTGTAACATAAAAGTATTTGTCATCAAAATTTATTAAACCATTTAACGGAATGATAGCGTGGACTTTCCACATCAACAAAAAAAGTTTCACAAGTACAAAATGGATCAAAAAAAAAAAATTCACTGTTTAGTGGAATATTTGATTATATTTCGTTTGAGAGAAAAAGATGAGATGAAAATTTTTTGTAGTATCCATTTTGTATACGTGACATTTATACCTGGAAATTTTTTTGCTGATGTGGACATTCTATTAAATGGCTTAACAAATTTAAACAACAAGTACTTTTATGTTACAAAATTAAAGTTTAAGGGGTTTTTTGTTACAGATAATACTTTAGGTACTGAGTTTACGAGTTAAATAGTTAGAGTACAGTCGGTGTAATTCGCCCACAAAAAAGCTACTCTTTATTTGATAAGTGTCACTGCAAACAACCTACTTCCAGACACAGTACGCACCATCCAAAGCCATTCATAAGCAGAGTGGAAACAGAAAGTTAAATTAAAAATGGTGCAGTAAGAAATAATGGGTAATTAGCTTTAGTTGTTCCATTCAAGACAAAAATGAACATTTTCAAAAATATATTTAACAAGAAAGTACATGGAGATCATAAGCATCTCAAAGAGACAGATAAGACAAAAATTTGGAAAAAAAATAAATTGTTCTCTTTTATTTTTTGCTATAGCAATTACTGCCAACCAAAGGGCCTATTTAAACTAGAACCTGCCCAGATATAACTCATTTCATGCAGTGTACCATGGCAATTATAAGTTAACAAACAGTCTAGTGAGAGAAATAGAAGGAATAACATGCCAGTGAAAATAAATTTACTAACTAGGAGAATCACAATGACTATTTCTGATTTAGAGCAACAACTTAGTTTGCCATCCAAAACAGCAATTGTCTATTCAGAAAGAACACTGTGAGAACACAGAGAAAAAGAATAATCATACTAAAGAAAAGATCATAAGAGGTCCAGGACTATTGCTAGTTTCTTTACATATAAGAAAGAATAACTAGAGAATACAAACGACCAAAAAATCCAAACTTGTCCAATGCTACAAAAACATGAGAAGTAACATTAAAATAAAGAGCACATGTAACTAGCAAATCATCCAATAATTATTTTATTGTGTAGATTAATTATAACTGGAAAACAGGCAAAGCATTTATACTTAACCAAAGATTACAGATTAAGTACCCTGGGACTATGCAAATGAAGAAAGAAAGCAAGAATGAAATGATAAGGTTGAAAAGAACGAAGAAGATATAAGTGAAACAGTGATATATAAAAAATTACCGAATAATATGAGATAACGATGAAGAAGAAATGTGACTACATGTGTATAAATGATAAGGAGATTTTTCCTTAGCTCCAACCTCTTCTGCAGAAATGTTGACTTGAATGTGTTGTGATGTATTCTTTGGAAACCCAAACAACCAAAAGTGAGATACATCAGTCAGCAAGTTCATCTAGCAAAGTATGTGGGGGAAAGAAAGAAAGAAATCCAAACTTAAATGGAGACATTCAAGACAGAACAAACCACAGTTTCAGAACTGTATGGATTTTGAACTGAAAGGCATTTATCCTCATTCAAACCACTTAACTGCAAGAGGAAACACAAAAGGGTACTCAGAAGATTTGAATATAATTGACACCAAAGAAAAGCATAAGATGAAAAATAAAAACATTTCTCTCAATTCAACTACTTCAAGATAAATATATGGGGATAATGAAATGACTGCAGCAAAAGTTCAAGTCAGTATCAAAATTTGAGAAAAGTTTAACCAAGCTTGGGTTAGTTGTAGCTCTTTTACATAGACCACATCAGGTTAGGTTTATGGTGAAACAATGAAGCTGGCAGTGGTCAGGGCTAGCCAAATTAATGTACAGGTTACTAGAACTATGGCTAGTTCATTTCTTTGAAGAATCAGTCATGTAAAAGAAACTGGCTTCACTTTGATGAAAGAGCAAAATCAGAAATTCAGTGACCTAGCCCCTTAGCTATGTCATATGTGTCAGATTGTTGGAGAACTGAGTGTATTTGCAATTGTATGAAACTTAGCTCTTTCCTATTCCAACCAAAGTAATCTCCATGTGCAAACCTCACAGCACGCTGAAGAACCACTAGTATAAATTGCGGTGGGCTGAGAATATCATTGTACCTAATGTAATATTTTATTGTTGAATTGGGAAATTTGAGGATTCTTTGCAGTAAATAGAGTTAAAATTACAGGTCCAACTTCGCACACTTAGTGTCTATGTTGCAAGAGAGAAAAGAAGGCACATAATTATAATTATTATCAAACTTTCAGATGACTTGAATTTTGGTAGTCATTTCCTTCTTGTTTCATCTAATCCTCCATTGTATGATTAACCCATTGTTGTGTTCCACTTCTTCACCTTAGGCTTTGCTAACCAAGACTATAATAATACGATTTAGCAACTTACTATTGATAACGAATAAATCCTTCAAGAACCAGCAAACATATTCTCTCTCCATACGCATTTACTTTCCATTCAAGACTCCAAGTTGAAGTAAACATTCAGTCCTTAGTGCTGCTATGACTTGGTATGCAGTCCAATACCAGATTTTAAATTTAAATTAAAGAAAGAGAAGAAGGAAAAGAAAGCAATAATTAACTAAAGAGTCATCTGGTTCGATACCTTCAAGAAGCATGACTTCATGTCTACCTGTGATGTCACCTCCACCCTTTGCCCCAAACTCATGTTTGGTGACTTTTCCCACGATAGACAGAGTGATTTAAGTGGAATCACACCCAATAGGCAGCATCCTCCAAAATTTTCTGTCATGTAAAATTAAATTAAAATGAAAAAATAACTTCAAAATTAAAAGAAAACAGAAACAAAACTTGAGGAATAGTATTTTTCAAGAACAGAGAGGATACAGAATCCAACTCTGCAGCTCATATAATAGATATATTTACCACTCACAACACCATAAACAGTAACAATATAAACGAGTCTATCTAAACATGCATAACATCATTCCCAGCCATTTCCAACAGTTAAAAATGAACATTTGAGGAATAGTAGTAAATAAAAGATGATAACTTCTAGCTCAAAAGAGTCTTAAATGCCCATGAAAAACCACAGTAGAGACAGTTTGTTCGTTCTTAGATAAAGCAAAAAAGATTTAGCTGACTCTGTTTAAAATGAACTGCTATTTGTTGGCGCAAGTACAGATAATGCTTTAGCTTCCACAAACTTCTCAAGATTATACTTAAAAATGATTATCAATATTTCCAATAAATTTTAAAAGACTATTTAGTAACTAACCATGTGATGAATAAGCAAATAGATGCCTTCTTAATGAACCTGCCTACCGAAGGTCTCATCCACTCATGCTGTAACCTCTTCTTCACATCAAATTCATTATTTATTTTCTACTCTTAGGCATCCTAAACTTCAAATTGCAGATTTTCCCACAAAAACCAACATAGGCTAATTTCTAAAGATCCCAATATTGGGCACAAAATATAACATTTTCAACATAATACCATGCAGAAACAACCAAGGAACAAAAGAATATCTAACATGTAAACAAAACCATACCCAAATGACCCATAATTAAATCAACTCCATGCATAGAACTCTGAGCTCCAGCTTCAAGACAAATAAATAAATAATCAGTTAAGAACTTCTCAAGCAAATCATAAAAAGTTCTTAATCAAAAATCATATGAATGCCTACCAAAGCTCACAAACAAGATAGCCAGTGAACCAGATTTGGCCTCCAATACTAACTTGTTGATCTCAGGGAGCACAAAATTTGCCTGAGCTTGATTACTCCCCTCAACTCCAGAGAAGTTTGTCAAAACACAGGCTCGATGAAAGCGATATACTGCAGAATACTTCATTTTGGAATAAAAAGGAAAAAAATCATAAAAAAGATTAAATCAATTGTATAATATTACCTCCACTAACAATAAAGAATGCAGAATTAATTAAAAAATTGAAACAAATTTCCAATTGCTTCTTCAATTTGGTTGGAATTATTTTTTTCAAAAGAAGATGGAGAAGCCTTCTTACCTCTGCAACCCCAATGTCAGGAACTGCTCTTGCCAATAGAATGTACAAAGGAAACAGGCTACTAGATAGTCCACTTCCATTCACAGTGGCAAACAGAGAAATAGTCACTTGTATTCTGCATATTCAAAAAACAGAAACTTAACCCTTCCAAACTTGTTTGCATGCTTAAGATTGAACCATAAGAAAAAAAATCCACTTGAAAAACTAAAAGTAGTCAGTATCATCAAATTCTTAGGCAACAAAGCAGCCTAAAAAACATACAAAATGCATACTAAATGGAAAGAAACATTGTATAAAACTAGATATAAATACCATTGAAACTCATCAAAAACCACATGATATTTCTTACGAGAAGGTAACAGTTGTATATTAGATGAAAATCTCCACCAAATTTGTTGGAGTTCTATAACCTCTAAGCAAAAAAACAGTTCATAAGAAATAGCCCATAAACTAATTTTCCCTGTATTCTACGTGCAGACTGCCGAGTGCTCAAATGATTCAATGCAGCAGCAATAAAACTGTTTGAGATTAACCATTTGGTATCAGGAATAAAGAAGAGTTAAAAGTAAAACATAATAATTACCTCCTTTTGTGCTTTGCTTGTATTTTGTAGTTCAAACATCTTTGCAGAAAAGATGGCTGTACCAACAACAGAAACATGCAAAATTAGGAAGGCAGCATGTCTCACAGGAAGAACGCAAAACATATTTATATCAATATTCAAAGGACGGCAAATGAAACAAGATGACTCAAACCAGAATAAAAAGAATATTAACCCATCTATGGTTGCAAATACCATAATTTCGATCTTAACAACAGACTATGGGATTATTAACCGAGTAAAATGCATTTACATTTCTCATCGACCGACGTTGGAGGATGTTATAGAGTTCAACAGGCTTGCAGTATATGGAAAGACTCTCTTCAGCTGCCATTTCCTCTTCAGCAGATAAATGCACACGACCATCTTCACGGCACATCTGATCCGTGTTTCTTGAATATCTGCAATTAACCCCTCAGATTAAAAAAGGAAAAAAGAAGACGAACAAATTTCAAAATAGCTCATATAATTGATAAATTCAGAAGAATAGAATCATACGAGGAGGTTTCGCGAGCCACCAAAGGGATACCCGGCATTATTAGCTACACTACTTCAAGTGCATATAGTTTCATAGCTAAACAACTTTTTCAACTTCAACTTATTTGGCCAAGAAAATTCGCAATTACTTTGAGCTGAAAATGAATGGCTTATGTGCGTAAACTTCAAATCGAGGAGAGACTTTCAGTATCAATTTAAGCAGAATCTTACGAGAAAAACCCTAAACCCAAACCCGCTCTGCTCGCTCTTGAAATTTGATTCAATTTCTATGATTGAGATGCACGCAGTTTCTCGGTTGCACTATCAATAAGCCAAACGACACTGAGTATATTTTGAACTTGATGAAACGACAGAAGAGAAGAGAGAGAAAGGCAGATAGACACTCCGCGACACCAGGCAGATTTTGAGAGGCCAACAAGTAGAACAGAAACTTCATTTAATTTTTTTTTAAAAATACTATTTATTTGTATATTTTGATATAATATATTAATATTTTTTAGATTTCAAAAATATATTATTTGTTCTTTTTATTTTATTTTGTTAAATTATATAATTTTTTTATTAAATTTTAAAGTATTTATCATTAATAAAAAATAATATTTTATTTTGTTTCTGAAAATCTAAACTACCTACACATGGACAGAAAGACACTATAAATATGAATGACAATGAGATGAATTCATGGCGGATTTTTCCGTCCCTAAAATTCCAAAAAAAAAAATTTTCTCTCTATCCCACATATTGGGATAGAGATTTTCTATCAGGAACTGATTTCCAATTTTTATTATTTTTTTAATATTTAAAATTATTTTTTATTATTTTAAATCTATTAATTATATTAAAATATAAATAAATATTATATGTATGAATATATATAAAATATATAAATATAAATAAAATTACTGGAGAGGGGAATATATATACCGCCCTTGATATAAAAAGTTTCGGGATTGGGGTGAGGTCGAGGCGGGGCATATAATATGAGAAAAAATCTACTCCGTTAAGGGTCAGATCGGGATAGGGTACCGCCGATCGGGAGAAAAGTGTCATTCCTACCTATGAAGCTTCACTATTCCCTATGATTAGCTTTGGGCATTTCCTATAAAGCTTAGGATGTCAAACCTTAGAAAATATTAATACAATAGATAAAATTTACAAAGGAATATTGGTGCAACATTTTAAATAGTATAATTTTTAAAATTTATGGATAGAAATGTATTATATCCGACCATATAAGACAAATCATACATTTTTAAATTTCAAAACATACTAATGCATTAATATTAAACCAAATAGAATAAATAGTAATTTTTCCTGATTATGCCTAAAATGCTTAAAATTACGGTAAAATAAAATTTGTTTTTTCTTAATTTTAGGAAAGTTTAATCCGATTAGAAGTAAGAATCTTTTACTCAGTGACTCCTTGGTAATTCTAAAGTAGTTTATAATCTATATTATACTATAATTTAACCATCAAAATAAGCTAGTTTCACAAATAATATTTGTTTGGTGAAACAGTTAATTTAGAAAAAATTATATTATAATTATCCACTAATTAATAAGTTAGTAAAACTAGCGTTCAAATTAAAAGCTACTAGATTATAACTTTTTTTTTTATTTTATGCCCTTATTTTTTTAATCAAATGACATATTATACATTTTAATTACATAACTATGTCTCTATCATCTCTTTCGTTCAGCCTAACTCCCTCAATTTTTTCTCATTCCACAGCTTTTTTTGTATTATTATTGTTTGGGAGAGATAATTAATATAATTACTATATTGTTATATAATATTTGTATTAATTATAAGCATGTATTATATTTTTTAGCTATTTTTTTATTAATGTAAGTATGTCATTTTACAAATTTCAGCTTATTTTACCAAACACTTTAAATTTAATAAATTATATTTTTAGCTACTAAATTATCAGCTAATTTTACCAAATAAAGTCTACTAGTTTATTTTTTTGGAGATTATAATTTAATTTTTTTTCAAATAAATTACTTTAATAAATACAGATTATTGATTAAATTATATTATTTTTATGGTCAAACTAGATTATAATATAGCTTATAATCTAGTTTGATGTTACCAAATAGTACCTTAATTCGAAACCTTGATTTTAATCGTGTGAGAATATTAATCCCAAAGGATGAAAACATTACCAAATTTTATTACTATATTACAAATTTATATTAAATATTTAGTTTGAAATAAATTGATAATAATTTTTTTGAAAAATATAAAATCTAAATTTATATTTTGGTACTATTAAAATAATATAATAATCGGAAAATACAACATATGATATAATAGCTATATTTTTTGCTTGCCATATAATAATATTACTCGTAACACTTTGTACCCTTCTGTATTTACCATCATACACTATAATAATAAGTAGTGTTATGGTTTATAAAAACCGATACCAAAATATATTTTCAAGTAAAAAAATAATAAAACAGGAATATATGCAATATAATACTAAATTCACTTCCTAATTATATTCTCATGTACACGAGTATTTAAAATTTTTTTTTATTTACATCACTAATACTATAATAATAAAATACATAATAAAATGTCAACCCACTCGGAATGATTAACACTGCTGCTCAGCTCCATATTGTGAGGTCTACTATCAATGACTTTATATTCCAACAAAGTTTATCGCTTTTATCTTCACTTTAAACATATGCGAAAGAAAAACAAACTTTCATGTTGAGTTATATAACTTAGTGGTACAATAATTTATAATAACAATAATTTATAATAACAATCATTTATATAAAATCATTTATCAATATCATAAACTCATAAAAAATTTTGTCATGCCTATATATTCAATCATTATAAACTAATTACAGGAAAACGAGATATACATATTATTTCATGATCTAAAAAAATCCATTGGATTAGAGAAAATAGTGTAAATAAATTATATCACATGTGGTCTCAAGAAACTTACTGAACCGAATATATGTATAATACGATCATATAAAATCCACCGGTCTGTAAAATATAATATATGACAACAGGAAAACCACAAGGCCAATAACCCTATTGGCATGTCAATATCTCTTTAAACCATTGTATATGCTAATATATGCCTAAAATATTAAATTCTCCTCAAATACAAATTTTCTTAATATTTCCAACCATTTTAAGCATTTAAGAAAATAAGGCGCATATATATATATATAATTTTTTTTATATTAATATTTACCATAAATAATTATTTCTTAATTTCATATCCGTCATATAAATTTATTTAAATCAAAACTTACTTAAAATAACATTTTAAGCATTTAATGGCTAAAATTATAAATTATTGTATATACCTCCATTATCACATGTCGGTGTCTGCCGACTCTTTTTTCCGGTCTGCCATTAGTGCCGGTCTCATTGATATGTCTGAACAACAAATAATTTTTAATTAACTACATAGTCATCTTTAATATATATTTAGGAATGGCTAGGGTATCGCAACCCGGACTCGATTATATATATATATATATATATATATATATATATATATATTTACCCGTACCATCTACTGGATTACTATCTGAACTCATTTATCATTTAAAAATTTAAAAATAAAACACAATTCAAACTAAATAAATAATTAAAAAATATATAAACAATTCATCATAAATTACTACAAAATCAAATAAAACAAAAAAAATATATAAAAACTAATTCAATTTATTCAAATTAAAATAATTCATTAAATTGTAAAAAAATAACACTAAAACAATAAAATTAAAAATTGTTCGTTATAATAGAAAAATTATATTTCAAATTTCCAACTTTCAATTACATTTGTAATTTAACAACTTATAAAAACACATAAAAAATAATTAATTATATCATTATATTTAATAAACTACAATAAAATAAATTTTATAATATATATATATATATAATTGGATTTATCGGATAACAAGTATCTGATGTTCTTTATACGTACTCATCCCAAAACCCTAATAGGATTGCGAAACTCGTATCTGTTGTCAACCCTACATATATTCTATTGAAAATAAAATTTTTCTGTCACTTTCCGCTCTCTCATATATTATAATCTCGTATCGATATTATTTTTCTCGTTATACGCATTTTAACATGTAATCCGAAAATTCAATCACTCAATACACTTTCCATTGCAATCAAAATTTTCCAAAATTTTTTTATTTTTTTTTATTATTTTTCATCTTCCAAACTATTTTTCTCCTGTTACTTCTTTCATTTTTTTCTCAACTTTCCATTTTTATCTAAAAATTCATTTTCCAACTCAAAAATTCATATTAGTTCAACAAATGCTTTAAAAATTCCAAATAGATTTATATAATCACTTTAATCCATTTTCTTGCATTTTTTATTACCAATTTTACCAAAATAATATTCAATAATTTCTAATAAATTTTTCAATGACTAGGCTAAAAATTCACTAAAAATTCTATTAAACATTTCATCAATTCCAAAAATTATCTTATACTTTCAAACATTTCATTTTCGTTATTTTAAGACACAAATCATTTGGAATAATTTTTTCAAAAATTCGGCCATAATTATGAAAATTTTTTAAAATTTCTAAAAATTATTTTCATTAAATTTTCAACATATCCATATTCCTCAAGTCTCATTCAACTCATTTTCCATTTTTATTTAATTTCTTCATAATTTTCCTATAAAACCCTAACTCTTCATTTTCACAAATTAAAATCAAACATACCACCGAACCAAAATATGTTCAAAACAATTATTCAAATCAATTTAAATCTATGGAAATTTGAAAGAAAAATGAAGAAACTATTACCTCTAATTTTCTTGGAATTTTTTTTTATCAATATATGATTTTTCTCCACAAATATTTTATTCACTCCTAATTAATTTCTTATACCTCATTATGCTTGAATGATGATAATTTGTGAAAGAAAATTGAAAAAAATAAAGAGAAATGACTAGCGGTCGTGCAAAGGAAGAAGAAGAAGATGAATTGTTGAATTTTTGTCCATTTTTTACTTTATAGACTTGATTAATTTTTAATTAAACTTAATCATTATTCTAATTGGTCAATTAAAATTAATCAAGAATATATTTTGGATTTTATCCAAATTAATTCAAAATAACTTTGACTTTGGACTTTTTCCACCAAACTTTCCAAATTTTCAATCTAGTACTTGAATAAATTTATTTTTTTAAATTTCATATCCCAAATGACCTTATTTAGGGGTGGCCTGTGGTTTGGAACCACAACTGGCAGTTCCACAGTTCAAAAAAATATGAATTGGCCGGTTCAAATTATTTATTTATTTAATATAAAATTAAAATTAAATTTAATATTTGAAAATAATTTATGAGTTAAAAAAATACAATTAAGGTTAAAATAGTATATTATTTATATACATTGTAATTATTTGGAGTTAATTGTACAAATTGAGAAGAAAATTTAAATTAGGATAACGAGAGAAAAAGTAATAAATATTTAATTTAAATTTGAAAATTGTTTAAAAGTAATAAATTTAAAAAATTTTAAGTGGAATATTTAGTTTTAATTTTAAAAATTATTTAAGCTAAATGTGAAAAAAATATGAAAGTAATAATATTAAAAATTTATAAGTGGACTATTTATTTGCAATTTAAAAAAATATTCAAGATAAACTTGAAAAAAAAATTGAAAAGAATATTAAAAATAATAAATTCGCTTGAACTTATTTTTTTTTTACTATTAATTAAATTGCTTACGTATCATCTTGAGATTTAGAAGAATCAAAACCTATGTAGTTTTTTTACCTTTTAAATTTATTGAATACTATTTTACCTTATTCAATCCGAACTGCCAATGTCGAATGTGTCAATAATTCATTTGGTCGTAGAAGTTAATTCTTCGTCGTTTTTTTCTTTTTCAAATTCTTGTTGTCTTAGGGACGCTTTAGTCCAATCAGAGACATATACTTGAGCTTTAATTGATTCAGAAGCTAAAATTGATCGCGTCTCGTTCAAAATATTACCTCTTGAACTAAATGCTTGTTCAACAGCAACGGTTAAAACTAGATATGAAAAAATTTGTTTTGCAATTTGGGCAAAGACATGATAAGTGTTTTGGTGGCAATTCCACCATTTAAAAACATGAAACTCTTTACCTGTTTTACTATCACCAAACTCAAAATTTGTTAAATAAATATCAAGTTCGGGTGAACCGGTAGATGATTGAAGTTTCTTTATGACTTTTTAACATCAAATGATCACTCATTCTCACACTTTCTAGTTCAACTTCTTCATGACTAAAACTAATGGAAATATGAATATTATATAAATTACTAAATTCATTAAATATGTCACAAATATTTCTTCCAACTTCATATACAATTGAATCAATACTAACATCCTCAATATCAAGACACTCATAATAAATTTGTAAATATTCATATAACATTATAATTCTATACCTAGGACGAAGAACACAACATACAAGATTAATCAAATGAATCATTTTAAAATAAAATAACCACTTATGTCGCATGAGAAATATACCATAATGTAAAATAACATCATTTATATACTCTTTAAACACACAAACAATATTAATATATTGAGCAAAAAATAAATGACATGTAGGATAATAAATATTACTTAAAACATATGTTGCATTATTAAAAACTTTTAAAATTTCTAAAAGATTTTTACAAACAACTCAATGTTGTGGATATAAATTAATTTATGTCACATTAGTGGAAATAAATGAACATAATAAATCTTTATATGCGTATGACTTACTGATTAATTCAAATGTAGAATTTCAATGAGTTGGGATATCTTGTGAAAATTTTTTCGGTCTTTTTGTCATTTTCACGATAAAATCGAATCCATAATTTCATAATTTGGGGATGTCAATGCAAATAAATAATTGTTTATTTTATTGGTTTAATTGTATCACCCAATATTTTTAAACAATTTTATACACACAAATTTAAAACATGACATGCACATCTAATATAAAAAATTTTTCTACCAATATAAGGTTAACATAGAAATTGAAACTCTCTAATAGAAGCAGTGTTAGCTGCCGCATTATCAAAACTAATTGAAAAAATTTTATTAACTAAACTATATTTTTCGAAAATATTTTTTTATCATTTTATAATGATGTATGTCCACCATCAGATACCCTAAATACAAGTAATCTTTTTTGGATAATCCAATCATCACCAATCCAATAACATGTTATACTCATATATGAATGTATATGTCAATTATCACTCCAAATATCATTATAAATTGCAACGCGTTCATTTAAAAAAGAAAAAATTTTGCACAATTCTTTTTTATTTTCATTATACAATTTAAATAAAGTACATTTAAGAGTATTCCATAGAACATGTTTAGCAGCAGAATTTAAAGCAGTTTAACAAAAATTATTAAAGCCAATTTTTTCTCAAAAACTAAGATAAGTTTTCAACACATATCATTTTTGTCATTTCTCGTTTATATATTTCATCATTATATTGAAATAATTAAAGAGTTAGAAGACGAACCTGTAAATCCGGATATTTAGGTTTGTTTTTTTGCGATACTGAGTTGAGTCACATGCTTATTTTCCAAATACTTTTTCAAAATGTCATACCCACCACCTCGTTTAAATTTATAAGTTTAGCCACAATAGTTGCATACAACTTGTAATTGACCATCATTTTGTTGTATTTTCTTGAAATGAATTTAAAAAATATCAGATGAGTGGAGTTTTTTATCTAACCTTTGACCCACATTTATTGGTATATTATATGTCATTATTTGGCTTTGTAGAATGCTATGTGCGGAAGTTAATTCGTTTGCCATCTTCTCTTCCTCATCCTCCACATTAACAAAATTATTATAATTTTCCATATTTACAAAAATATTGTTGGAATTGAAATTACTTTTTCCACTATTGTTTGCCATTTTTGAGAATAAAGAGAGAAAATTTTGAGAATTATAGAGTTTAAAAAAATAGAGTGTAATTGGCGAGACTAGAGAGAATTTAAGAGAAAAAATAATTTTTTTTGTGTAATTGAGAGAATTTGAGGAAGTATGTATATAGAATTAAGAGAAAATTTGATGAAATGAATTAAGGTATTTATAGAGAAAATTTTGAATAGTTAAAAAGATAAAAATACCCTTAAATTATATATGTTATTTTTAAGTTGTAGTGATATTTTTTGTCTTTTACTATTTATTTTTTAAAAATATTTATGTTATAAATTAATTTAAAAAAAATTAAAAAAACTGTTGGGAAGGAGGAGAGGAGGGACCTGACACGTGTTAGGTCCCTAGACTGCGTGTTAGAATAGTCACTGATCGTTCTGACACTCGTAGGCAGGTGGGTCCCACCTGCCTGCTTAGGTTTTTTTCGTTTAGAACCAAAACTGGCCAATTTTAAATATGGAACCGGCGGTTCCAATTCTGAAATTGGCTGAACCGGCCCAAAACTAGTCCCTCAATGAATTCAGTCTGGTTCTAACCTAGAATCATTGACCTCCGGTTTGGTTCATATCCGGTTCGACTAGTTTTGAACCGGAATGGCCACCACTACTGCTAAACTATGATCGCCCTGTTTGGCAACGCTTTTAGAAAATAGCACTTAGGCCATCTTCATTTCATAACATAATTTTGTTGTAAGTTTTACACAAATGGTGCGGCTACAGTAAATTTATCTTCAATCTATAACACTATTTTTTACACCAAAAAAATATTCTATATTTATTCTTATTTATATATTATTTTATATTACTTTAATTCAATTTAACTAATTTACAAAATAAACCCTAATTTTTTTCTTTTTAACATATTCATCTAATACTATTTATTTTTATTTATTAATATTTAAAAATAAAAATTAATTTTAATATTGCATGTCATTTTGATTTGATAATTATTTAAATTTCAATTAAAGCACACTTTTTCTTAAGTATGAAAAAAATTACATTAGATAATAATAATACAAGAGCATAAATTGAAAATAATTTAATCATCTGAATTAGTATATTGCTCCTACAAATGCTCTATTAATGCATTTCAGAGTGCAATGTGGGCATCTTTATTTTTAATTTGCTTAGATTGAGCAAGAAATTGTTGAAATCGAGTATTTTCATCTACCGTCATTCAACTATAGGATTAGGTACATTCATTGCTTCATTAACTGGTGCGCTAAGATCACATTTATATTCAATTATCATATTATGCATGATAATGCATGCAGTCATTATATTATGTAGCACTTCTTTTCTCCAAAAACATGTTGGTCCTGTAATAATTGCAAAACGTGATTGTAGAACTCCAAATGCACGTTCAACATCTTTTCTATAAGCCTCTTGTCTCATTGCAAAATACCTTTTTTTCAGACCGCACGGCTCATGAATAGTTTGCACAATGGCGAACCATTTTGGATATATATATTATTAGTTAAATAATAACCCATATTATATTCCTTTTCTTGAATAACATAATAGCTGGAGGAGCAATGCTTTGAGCAAGATTAGAAAATAAATGTGATGACTCCAATACAATAATGTCATTATTTGTGTCCGACATACCAAAATATGCACATATCATAATTGGCTACAGCTTCAAGAATAATTGTTGGAAATCCACTACGACCTGAATATTGTTCGGCCCATACTGTTGGGCAATTTTTTCACTTCCAATGCATACAATCTAAGCTGCCTAACATTCCTAGAAAACCACATTATTGACCAACATAGAGTAGCCTAGTGATGTCATTGGCATTAGGTGATCGTAAATATCTCTCTACAAAAATTTCAATAATAGCACGACAAAATTTCTTTAAACTTTCAATTGCAGTCGACTCACCAATTTTAACATATTCATTGGTAGCATTTGCCGGTAAACCATATGCTAACATTCGAAATAACGCTGTTACTTTTTGTAAAGTTAATAGACCAAGTCTACCCAATCCATCACTTCGCTGTTGAAATCAGTTATCATAATTTTTTACCGCATCAACAATACGCAAGAATAAATTTTGGGACATGCGATGTCATTGATGAAATTTATCCTCATTTTATTGTGGATTATCAAAAATATAATCGTTAAATAAATTACAATCTGTAGATTCACGATCATGATTGATCACAATATGACCCGAAATAGAGCCACCATGGATAATCTTGTTAGTCTGTAGATCGATGTAATGCTCTATGATTGTATTATTATTTTGAATGATACGATATATCGCTTTTTCTTCAGTAATAAGATCATTCATTACTGACATATCTTCATTGTCATATGAAGACAAAGATGAATATTTGAATTGCGAGTTTGATGGACCTCCAATATTGAAATTCATCTTTAAATATTATTGTTTGAATAATTTTGAGAGTAGAAATACAAATATTTGATTTCTTATGTATTAATCTCTTAATTGATGATGTTATTTATAGAAAAAAAATTGATAAGATGATAAGGTTGAAAATTTAATTAGATGGCTGAGGTAATAGTGAAATTCATTGGACGATTGAGATGGCAACATCAATTATGATAAAGTTTAGATAATGCTGATATAAATTTGATAGTTGAGATGATGATAAAATCAATTCAATGGTTGATATAAGGATAAAATCCATCAAACAGTTGAAATGAGAATGAAATCTATCCAACAGCTGTGATGAGGTAAAAAATCGTGATAAGGTTGAGATAGTGATGAAATCAATCCAACGATTGAGATGAAGATGAAATCCATTTGATAGTTGAGACGGTGACATCAATAATGATACAGTTTAGATAAGGAAAATACAAATCTGACGGTTGAGATGATGATAAAATTAATCCAATGGATGGTATAAGAATGAAATCTATCAGACGGTTGAAATGAGAATAAAATCCATCAAACGGCTGTGATGAGGTTTGAAATCATGATAAGGTTGAGATAATGATGAACTCAATCCAACGGTTGAAATGAAGATGAAATCCATTTGATGGTTGAGATGATGACATCAATAATAATAAAGTTTAGATAAGGAATATATAAATTTGATGGTTGAGATGATGATAAAATCAATTCAATTGTTAGTATAAGGATGAAATCCATTAATTTCATTAGACGGTTGAAATGAGAATAAAATCCATCCAATGACTGTGATAAGGTTGAGATAATGATGAAATTAATTCAATGATTGAGATGAAGCTGAAATCAATCCAACGAATAATAATTGTTAACTGGATATTCATTATCTATATTTTATTTTATAAAGAAATTATAAATTTGGCATTCACAAGTCCTATGTACATTTCATATTATTTTCCCAACATATCTAAAGTATTTCATTACTCTACATAAAAGCACTAAATTTTCAAAAAATAAAAAAGAAAAAATGTCTATTTGATCTTCTGGATATAGTGTTGATGAAGATGTGTTCTTGTGTCAAGTTTATATAGATATTTCACAAGACCCAATTACGGGCGTGCATCAATCTTCAAATCAAAATTGGTCACGTGTTGAAGATGCATATAATAACACAAGAAACAAGTGTTGGAAGTATCGCAATATAAGATCTGTACAATCTCAAATTCAAACTATAAAGAAAGTTGTTCGAAAATTGAATACATGCATCAAAGTTGAAAACTTGCATCCTAGTGGTGCCTCAGAGAAAGATATTGTGAGTATTTTATGCAATTTTTTTTTAATATTTTTTGAAAACTAAAATTTTATAATTCAAATTATTTGCAGATGAAACAAGCTAAAAAATTACTCATGCAAGATGGTAGTTACAAAAGAGGTTTCAAATTTGATCATGTTTGACATATAATTAAAGATTTTGAAAAGTTCAAAACTAATGTAACCACTTTAAAGAAATCAACTCCAAGACAAACTTTAAATTATATTTCATCAGACTCATAATCATATTCTAGAGTCTCCAATTTTGGCATCTCTTGGATTGTCATCATTTTCTATTAATTTGTATGATGATATTGGTGGTTTGTCATCAACATGACCAATTGGAGTAAAAAAGGCCAAGTTGAAGAGAAAAAATAATGAACAAATTGCAGCTGTCATTAATAGTTTCAAAGAGGACAATCAACAACTTTTAGAGATGTTGAAGAAGAACAACTCGGAGAAGCAATAACAAATTGAAATCGAAAATAGAAATTTGGCACTAAAAAACTTAGGGAAGATAATAAAATTTTGATGAAAAATTTAAGCAATATCACTGATCCAAAAATACATGCAAAGTTCGAAACTGAGCAATTACAAATTTTAGATAAAAGAACTCAACAACATCAACAATCACAATCAGTTTCCACATCGAATGAATTTAGCTTCTATTTTAATAATATTAGTGGATTTGGAACCGATTTGCCAGAATATTAAATTTTATGGTACATAATAATATATGCACTTTGTTTATTTTATATTAGATATATTAAATTTTAGTAGTTAGTTTAATTTTAATATCATTGTAATATTATTGTGCCGGTAATGAATATATTGTGTTCCTAAATTATAATACATGCATTTCTTAGCTATACTTTTTAAATATATATTTAAACTTTTTGTTTAATGATATTCACCTAAGTTAAAAATTAAAAATTATAATATTTTTAATTGATAAAAATTAATTATTTATTGACTTAAAATTGAAAGATTTAAAATTAAATTACAATTTAATTGGAAAAATAAAACAATCAAAATAAAATTGTAATAAACATAAATAATATTAATTAAATAAAAATTACAACTTAAATACGTAATAATATTAATTAAATATAAATATGTTGAATAAAAATTAAATAAAATTTAGTTGAATATTAATTGAATAAATCAAGATTTACAATTGTTTGGCATGCAATTATCTTAATTACTTTCCCTTTTCCTATTGATCACATTCTCATTTCCTATCTCAGACGTTTTGGGCATGCATATCCTAATGACTTTCTCACCTGCTAATTACTTTCCATTTCTAATATTTTTCCGTCTTTTTCTTCTTTCTTCATCTTCTTCCTTCGTCTTTTTTTCCCCTTCATTTTCTTATCTTCTTTTCAAAAATAAAATATGTATAATATGGGTATTGATAGGTAATTTGACAAAAAAATTTTTTTTAAAAAAAAAGCAAAAATAGCCACGCCAAATCTGTCAGAAGCAAATGTAAGAAAATAGGAGAATCGTTAATTCAATATTCAAAATAGTAGAAATGGAAAAACCAATCTGAGGTCTGTGTAGCACATAGTTTCCTTAAGACAAATTTGCCTCCTACACGGGTGTTTAGGATAACCGGCGTTTGTCTCCCAGGATACAACAGATTCCAAGTAGTTGTTGAAGACACAACACCTACTTACAGAGAACTTTGCTTTGTCACAACCTCTATCACTTGAGAAGAATAAGGAGAAGAAAGAAAGAAACAATCAAAGTATGCTTTTTTCAACACTTCAAAATTCAAGCCTAAACCACCTATTTATACTAGATGGAGGAGACAATAGATTAATTGTGATTAATTTCCTTTAAAGGTTGTCAATAATGTCTTTGTAACTCTAAAATAATGGTGAAATTAATCTTTGAAACATCAGAAATTGACATTCCAAAAGACATGAAGCTCAAAAGTCCATTCTGGAATAAAATCCACACGGGTGTGTGGATCTGCCTTGCTCACTCATCCTGCAGACACATCAACATGACCGTGTGGATCCATACGGGCGTGTCAGTGGCCTAGCCGTGTGGATCCACATGGGAGTGTTGAATCCACACGACCGTGTGGATCCACACGAGCATGGCAGAATGCTAACCGTGTGGATCAACAAAGAAGTGTTGCCAAATTTTCCAGAAATAAAAAAATAATTTGAAAAAATTGGGCTTGTTCAGGACCACGAGATTTTGGGCCGACATTCGTGTACGCAGGTCGCGCACCCACGCATTGGCCCATCCCGGCCCATGGATTTGCACCCCC
>CATIWF010040519.1:0-14605 GCA_949630135.1 Balakata baccata | reverse complement strand
TTTTTTCTTTTTTTTTTTTTACTTTTTCCGTTATTTTTTCAATAATTTAAATAAATAATAATTAATTATTATTATTATTATTATTATTTTCTCTACATATTTACATATACTTAGTGCTAAAATACTATCTAGTCAAATTGTATACTTTAATTAATTTCACTATGCCAAATTTTATTTATTTCAATTTTAATCATTTTATTTAATTTCATTTTCAATATCTTGTGTTCTTATTTAAATTATAGCTAGACACGTACGACTTGCTCCTATTGCGATAAACTGACTCGTGACAAGTTTACCTCATGAACACGTCTAGCTAAAATCTCTATGTATGCATGTGTTTCATGTGGATGACAAATATAAAATGAATATATCCAAATGGAATGCATGTGGGAAAGTCGAGGATGTTACAATGTTAATACTATAGTCTACCATCTTATGGAGCTTTTTGATGAGCAAGCTAGATCCGAGATGGTTAAGTGGATATCTCCAGTGCAATATGCACTAAAGATGAAAGGGTGTATTAAGAGGCTGGGGTAGTTGGGGTTTGTTATGGACCATGATTTAAGTATAGACTTAATTCTCACTAGCTTGCCTGATAGTTATGCATATTTTGTGCTAAACTATAGGATGAATATAAAGGGTTTTGAATATGTATCAAATACATGTTACGTAGCGGAAAATAAAATTGTTTAAAACCTGAATCAACGAATTCTACTTGTGTTAATTAAAACTAATTTAACAAAACAAAATTCAGAAATTATATATTTATAATTTCTTGATTTTCTTCAACTTCTCACCTTATTGGGTTGTAGCAAAGCACAACAATCCAATCTAGGATTGTCTTTAACAATATCCATGCAAAAAATGAAGAATGAAACCACTAGGGAGATGGCTTGATCACACCTCAAAGTGCTAGCAATGATGTTTGTTCCTTTGAGAGAAAAATTAACTCTTTAATTTTTCTAAAATTTTTCTTCTCCCAAAAATTTTTTCTTGTCTATTTTCTATCTTTTGGGGCCTTTTAAATCCAAAAGAATATCAGTTTCATAGAGCAAAAATTAAGAGAGGAGAAATGAGAGTTTTATGGCTTAATGGCCATTTAGGCCTGTGAACTATTGCGCGCAACCGTGCGTAGCAGCCCGCATGGGCCTGCTAGGCAAGCCCGTTAACCCCCTGAGCAATCTTTTTTGTGATTTTTGTCGCAAACTGACTCAAAATAATTCTCTCATATTTTGGATCCCAACCAAAGCCATTTTACTCATTCTTCACATCTCCAAAGCATGTAACTCAT
This sequence comes from Balakata baccata, assembly GCA_949630135.1. Lineage (NCBI taxonomy): Eukaryota > Viridiplantae > Streptophyta > Magnoliopsida > Malpighiales > Euphorbiaceae > Balakata > Balakata baccata. The sequence goes on along the minus strand of CATIWF010040519.1, from coordinate 13,314 downwards.
TACGTTCCCGATTATGTTGGCCACTAAAATTATCAAATAATTTAAGCAAGTCATGAGCGGTATCTACCAATACATCATGACCCCCAATTGACCGGAAAGTTAGTGGTTTGACTATGAACCTTTCCATAGACAATTTCTATGCAATTTATCCTTTCACTATTGTATACCTCACTCGGCTCAGAGCATGTACAATGTGTCAATTCCCGCTAGACTGACTACATCACACTTAGCCCAAGTGATATTGGATCTTGTCCTTGAGACTCATTACTCTATTAGATATGTCACTGAAGACTATTTTCATGACATTTCAACTCTGGCCAGAGATTCCTTAGTAATATCTCGATAAGTGGCCATAGGTATACACTCCTTCTATTCGGAGTGGTGAATCATTTGTTGGCTACCCAATTACCTTTGAATACCTCAAGTTGTACCCAATCACCACCTTATGAGCAACCTTTATGAGGAAACAAGGAATAGAGTCAAAGTACAGAATCAGTATCTAAGATATCCTTGAGTACCTCAAGTCTAAGGATACTTGCACAATTGCTATAATGAGACTATCATTAACATTTGAATAGAATATCCATATGATTGTCTCATAGAAGGTCATCCAATGTACTTGGCTACTCTTAGCAAGCATCCACATGTTAACTCTAAACATCTCATGCTTATAGATTATGAGATCTACTATTTGATCCAATCAAGGAATATAACATATACTAGTCTATATGGATTAATAATATCTCATCTCATTAATCCTATGACTAGGGATAATTTAGATACTAACATAATTACACATGATAAGAATCTCATTATCATGATCTCATTATGATTTCCTTCGTGCTATGTTACATATCAAGGACTTCATTAATCGATTTAAGATCACTATCAATTCATATAACAAATGAATACCAAACTAATGAAAATGCCTTTTATTAATTAAATAAATATGTACAATAAGTGCTAAAGGTGATTGCCTTTAGAGCACTTCTCTAACAATCTTCCACTTGCACTAAAGCCAATCGCCTTTATATTGAATTCCATAGGCGAGTACATGAGAAACATATTTTCTTTGGGGAAGTGGCTTAGTTAGAGGATCAGCTATATTCTGATCTGTGGGCACTTTCTCTTTTTTTACATCATTCCTACCAATGATTTCTCTAATCAAACAGTATCTTCTGAGAATGTGTTTGGACTTTTGATGAGACCGTGACTCCTTTGCTTATGCAATAGCTCTATTATTGTCACAATACAATTGTATTGGACCAACAATGCTGGAAACCACTCCAAGTTCCATCATGAATTTCTTAATCTAAACCACTTCCTTTGTAGATTCGGAAGATGCTATGTACTATGCTTCAGTTGTGGAATCAGCAATCGTTTGGAACTCTTCCAACTGACTGCTCCACCATTAAGTGTGAATATATATCCTGACTGGAATTTTGAGTCATCCTTATCAGATTGGAAGCTAGCATCGGTATAACCGATCACTACAAGGTCTCCATCTCTATATACTAAGAATACATCCTTAGTCGTCTTCAAGTACCTAAGGATATTCTTAACATCCACCTAATGACCCTCACCTAGGTCCAACTGGTATCTACTTGTGACACTCAAAGCATATGATACATCGGGTCTTATACATATCATAGCATACATGATTGATCATATAGTCGAAGCATATGGAATCATACTTATGAGTGTCCTCACAAGATTTCGAGAGAGTAATTCCATGGGTCATAGGAATATATTCTCTCTTGGACTGCTCCATGCTAAACCTCTTTAGCACTTTGTCTATGTATGTAGACTGTGAAAGACCGAACAACCTTTTAGATCTATCTCTATAGATCTTTATACCTAAAATATAGACTGCTTCTCCAAGATCTTTCATGGAGAAATTCTTGGATAACTAGATTTTGACCGAGTGCGAGATTGAGACATCGTTTCCCATTAGCAGTATGTCATCTGCATATAACACAAGAAACACGATTGTACTCCCACTAACCTTCTTATATACACAAGGCTCATCTATTTGATTGTCTCATTACACTGGATATTCCAACTCCTGGATGCTTGTTTCAATCCATAAATGGATCTTTGAAGTTTGCATACCTTTTTGCCATCTTTGGTTATGAAGCCCTCTGGCTGTGTCATGTACACATCCTCGGTTAGGTTTCCATTAAGGAAAACTGTCTTCACATCCATTTGTCATATCTTATAATCATAATGAGCAACAATGGCTAAGAGTATCCTTATGGATTTAAGCATAGCTACTAGACTAAAAGTTTCGTCATAGTCAATTCCTTGTTTTTGACGATACTCTTTGGCTACCAATCTAGCTTTATAGGTAACCACATTACCATCCATGTCGATTTTTTTCTTGAAAACCTATTTGCACCCTATGGGTTTTATCTCTTCGAGTGGGTCAACTAAAGTCCATACTTGGTTTTCATACATGGAATCCATCTCTGACTTCATGGCTTGAAGCCATTTGCCAAATTATGAACTATTCAGAACTTTTTCCATAAGTTGTAGGCTCATCATCTTCTATAAGCAATACATCATTATGTTCACTTATGAGGAATCCATATCTCTCTAGAACAGTGCGTATCCTACTTGACCTACGAAGTTCTTGCGCTTCAGAAGGTTGAGCTACTGTCTCATTTTTATGAGTAGTAAGCTCGGGTTCATGCAGTTGATCAGTGTCTGCTTGAGCATCTTGAATTTCCTTAAGTTCAATTTTGATCCCACTATCCTTTCTAAGAAAAAGCTATTTCTCTAAAAAGATAGCATGCCTTAAAACAAACACTTTTTGTTCCAAGGGGTGGTAGAATTGATATCCATATGATGCCTTAGGATATCCTATAAACAGACATCGGTCAGATTTAGATTCCAGCTTCACATAAGCAGGACAACCCCAAACTCTCATGTAAGAAAGTGTGGGCCTTTTGTTATTCCACATCTCATATAGAGTAATATCAACTGACTTTGAAGGGACTCCATTCAAAATATAAACGACAGTCTCTAATGCATGACCCCAAAATGATTTAGGTAGTTCTACAAAGCTCATCATTGACCTTACCATGTCTAATATGGTTCGGTTTCTCCTTTCAGCCACCCCATTATGTTCTGGCATGTAAGGTGGAGTCCACTGGGATAATATCCCATTATCCCTAAGATAGTCAAGAAACTCTTAGCTTAAGTATTCTCCACCCCGGTCAGATTGAAGTGTTTTAATGCTTTTCCCAAGTTGTTTCTCTATTTCATTTATGAATTCTTTGAACTTTTCAAAAATTCAGATTTATATCTCATAAGATACACATATCCAAATCGTGAGTAGTCATTGATAGAGGTAATGAAGTAGATGAAACCACCTTTGGTATGTGTGGACATTGGACCATATACATTTGAATGTATTAAGTCTAATAGTCTATTAACACGTTCACCCTTTCCTTTTAAAAGGCAATTTTGTCACTTACCCAACAAGCAAGATTCATATGTGTCATATGATTTATAATCAAATGACCCTAGACTACCACTCTTGTATAGTTTAGTCATGTGCCTCCACTTGGCGACAATGAAATAAATAAGATGATTTCAACAAATCTTTTTTATGTCTCTCATTATCATTGATATTTAAAATTGGATTTCACATATCTGATATGTATATACAGTTGCATAATATACCACTACCATAAAGAATACAATTCAACATAACAGAACAACAATTGTTACTAAAAACTAAATGGAAACCATCTTTATTTAAACTAGAAACAAAAATTATGTTTTTAGTTAAAGCAGGTACATAAAAGCAATTGTCAAAATTTAAAATAAGCCCACTAGGGAGGGTCAATACATATGTTCCTATAGCTAATGCAACAACCCTTGCTCCATTTCCAATACACAGGTCCGACTTTCCCTTATTGAGCTGCTTACTATTCCTTAGGCCCTGCATATTAGTGCATATGTGTAAGCCACAACCGGTATCTAATACCCATATATTATTATTAGAAATAGTATTAACCTCAATGACATAAATACCTAAAGTAGATGGGGCATTAGATGCCTTCTTCTTTAAGGACTCCAAGTAGGCCTTGCAGTTCCTCTTCCAATGACCATCCTTGCCAAAATGGAAGCAAGTCGCTTTTGGGGCAGTCTCTTTGGCCTTCTTTTTGGCCATGCCTCCCTTAGGTTTTAGGGTGCTTTTTCTTCTTCAGGTTCTTCTTCTTAGAACCAAAAGAGTTCACTAGCATCAGAACTTTACTATCATTCTTGACAGATGACTCAGTTGTCTTGAGCATGTTGATCAGCTCAGGAATAGTGGTGGATATCTAGTTCATCCTATAGTTAACCACAAAATGTGCATAAGTGTCAGTCAAACCAGTTAGAATTAAGTCAATACTTAATTCATGATCCATCATAAAACCCAAGGTGGCCAACCTCTTAATATAGTCATTCATCTTTAATGCATATTGCACTAGAGATGTCCCTTCAACTATTTTAGAGCAGAAGAGTAGCCTTGAGATCTCAAACCTTTCATATCGTGCTTGCTCATCAAATAGCTCTCTTAGATGGAAGATTATGGTGGAGGCATCCATAGCCTCGTGCTGCTTTTGCAACTCAGCCGACATAGTGGCAAGCATAATACAACTTGCCATCTCACTATCTTTAAGATGCTTTTTATATGCCTTCTGGACATCTTCAGAAGCATCAACAATAAGGGGATTGGGAGGCCCTTCATCTAGGACGTAACCTATTTTCTCGAATTTGAGAACTATTCTCAAATTCCTAAGCCAGTCCAAGAAGTTAGGTCCAGTCAACTTATTTGACTCCATTAATGATCACAAATTCATACTTGATCCCATGATGGTGATTCTAGCAACCAAGATGTAAAAAGAGCATGTTAGAATGTACGTGAAAATGCATGATTATTAGGTCTTTAATAAATTGCATTATAAATCCTACTATTTTATTGCAAGTCCATAGCCCTCACAATGAACCAAGAGAACCTATATGGAAGTTCTCCTAGTGGATCGATATCCAATTGGCTAAGAATGACCTTAAGGAAACTCAACAAATTATCCTTAGATTAGTTGGTAGGTATTTGATCCATACCAATTGCATTTCCATGCAACTATCAAATCTTGTGTAATCAACTAATTGATGTATGCATACACATTGGGCTATCAACTCTTGATATGTGCACATCTCATGTACACTTACTCAACTTCGCCTCCAATACTCATTGATCTTGACGCAAATCCAACAAATTAACGATATTGGTTAATTCCAATCCAATAATCATAAAATCTAATTTCAATAGTTCGAATATATTCTTATAGAGTGAGCTTAAGGCAACTCAATAACTCTAACTTTAGAAGAACTCTCGTTCTCCCCATATTAATGGAAGACATAAGACATAATTGTTTATTTGGCGAGGGATTTTGTTAAATTGGTCACATCATGTTATTATTGCATACTTTTATATATCATACATTCATCACATGGATATATAAAGATAGTTACATTAACTATATGACATGATTATGAACTTACTAAAATCAATCTCTTGAGCCATAAAGAGATTGACTAGGTCTTACCTAGGTATATGCATGAATTATAACCCAAAAATAGAAATCAAATTCCTACTTCTACGTCTTCTTGTTTATGGCACCATCTCCATTATTTCTTGCTCTATTGCATTTCAATTCTTTCCCAATCCTATGTAATCTAATTACATATTTCAAACATAGAAAACCTCAATTTACATTTGAGAGGAGTAAGATGAGAAAAGAAATACATGAGAAAGAAGAGATAAGTACGGATACATAGGCCCTATTTACCATAAAACAAAATCATGCATGCTCAATCACATTGGGCCTAAGTCCATAATCATCCAACATGTCTTTCCATACACCCTTAGCATGCATTTTATAATGTATAAAATTAAAATAAAATAGGTAGTGATAATTTTGAATTACAAAATTGAAAGTCGATTCAACAATTGAACCGAAATTGTCTACTTTTGTTGTTTCAGTTAATTTAATTTTGTATGTCATTTTAATGTGGACTTTAATAATTAATCAAATTAAATTAAATTCTATATTTTCAGAATTAATTTAAAATTAATTCACCTTAAAATCAAATTAATATGGTATTAAAAATTAAACAATTTAATTTGAACATATATGCCACTTTCTAATAATACTAGATATGCCAATTGCTCAACTTAAATTAATTCAAAATTAATTTCCAAAAATTTTCAAAATTTTTAGAACATCAAATCATCATTCTAAGCATCTTTAGGTCGGCTCAAGTCCATCAAAATAATTTTGACAAAAGCCAAAATTATTAAGACAAACGAACCAACACATAAAATACTTAAAACAACCCATTTACAATCTAGAATTAATTTGGAAATTTAAATTTGAGCAAATTAATTTTGACATGTATCTAACATCACACATAAAAAATATTTCAAAGTGCTGAAAATGAAAAATTCACATACAAAAAAAATCAAACAAAACAATCCCGTCGAGAATCCAAAACAGTCCTGTTTCGGAGTTTATTTGAAAATTAATTAAAACAATTTTTAATTAATTATTGGACATTTTTAGAGGCTTAAACACATTCTCAATGTATCTAAATAATTTTTCTATAATCAAATTAAAAGAAGAATATGAACACCCAATCAATTAAACTAAACAACATCTCATATTTATCAATAATGCAATTTTCAATAATTTTGTAATAAATTTGAAATTAATTATTTGAATCATATTCAAACTATTTTTCAAGCAATATAATCATCCTCAATCATCTCATAATCAGATCATAGAAAAAAAATATGTAAAACAAAATTTATAAATTAATTTCAATTTTATAAATCAAAAAATAAAAAATTATCAAAATCATGCAATCCAATTACATCTTAAATTAAAATTAATTTTAATGAGCACAAGAGGTTCTGATACTAATGAAGGATTTTGAACATGTATCAAATACATGTTACGCAGCAGAAAATAAAATTTTTCAAAATTCAAATCAAATGATTCTACTTGTGTTAATTAAAACTAATTTAACAGAACAAAATTCATAAATTATACCTTTATAATTTCTTGATTTTTTTCAACTTATCACCTTGTTGGGTTGTAGCAAACTACAACAATCCAATTTAGGATTGTCTCTAACAATATCCACGCGAAAAATAAAGAATGAAACCACTAGGAAAATGACTTGATCACACCTCAAAGTGCTAGCAATGATGTGTATTCCTTTGAGAGAAAAATCAACTCTTTAATTTTTCCAAAATTTTTCTTCTCCCAAAATTTTTTTCTTATCTATTTTCTGTCTTTTGGGATCTTTTAGATCCAAAAGAATATCAGTTTCATAGAGCAAAAATTAAGAGAGGAGAAATGAGAGTTTTATGGCTTAATGGCCATTGTGAGCTGCTGCGCGCAGCTCGCATGGGCAGGCCCAGCGGGCCCGTTAACCCCCCGAGTGATTTTTTTTGCGATTTTTATCGCAAACCGACTCAAAATAATTATTTTATATTATGGATCCCATCCAAAGCTATTTTACTCAATCTTCACATCTCCAAAAGCATATGAACCATTAGGTTCTCGATTATGTTGGCCACTAAAATTATCAAAAAATTTAAGCAAGTCACGAGCGGTATATAGTAACACATCGTGACCCCCAATTGATCGGAAAGTCAATGGTTTGACTATGAATCTTTCCATAGACAATTTCTATGCAATTTATTCTTTCACTATTCTATACCCCACTCGGTTCAGAGTATGGACAATATGTCAACTCCCGCTAAACTGATGATGTCACACCTAGCCCAAGTGATATTGGATCTTATCCTTGAGACTCATTACTCTATTAGACATGTCACTGAAGACCATCTTCATGACATTTCAACTCTGGCCAGAGATTTCTAAGTAATATCTCGACAAGTGGCCATTGGTATACACTGCCTCTATTCGGAGTGGTGAATCATTTGTTGGCTACCCAATTACTTTTGAATACCTCAAGTTGTACCCAATCACCACCTTATGAGTAACCTCTATAAGGAAACAAGGAATAAAGTCAAAGTACAAAATCAATATCTAAGATATCCTTGAGTACCTCAAGTCTAAGGATACTTGCACCATTACTATGATAAGACTATCATTGACATTTGAATAGAATATCCACATGATTGTCTCACAGAAGGTTATCCAATGTACTTGGCTACTCTTAGCAAGCATCCACATGTTAACTCTAAACATCTCATGCTTATAGATTATGAGATCTACTACTTGGTTCAATCAAGGAATATAACACGTGCTAGTCTATCTGGATTAATAATGTCCAGTCTCATTAATCCTATAACTAGGGATACTTTAGATACTAATATAATTACACATAATAAGAATCTCATTATCATGATCTCGTCATGATTTTCTTCATGCTATGTTATGTATCAAGGACTTCATTAATCGATTTAAGATCATTATCAATTTATATAACAATTGAATAATAAATTAAATAAAATGTCTTTTATTAATTAAATAAATATGTACAATAAGTGCTAAAGGTGATTGCCTTTACAGCAATTCTTTAACAGAATAAGATTACATCCACTATACCTGAGCTTATCAAAATGCTCAAGATAATTGAACCTTCTGTTAAAAAGGAGGGTAAGGCTGTGGTGTTGATGTAATCTTCTAGTTCAAAGAAAAAGAATAGTAAAAAGAAGAAATCCATAAAGGCTAATGGAGGTGTGGCCAAGAAGAAGGCTAAAGAGACTGCCCTAAAAGGGACTTGCTTTCATTGTGGTAAAGATGGTCATTAGAAGAGGAACTGCAAGGCCTATTTGGAGTTCTTGAAGAAGAAGACATCTGATGTCTTATCTACTTCAAGTATTTTTGTCATTGATATTCACATTGTTTCTAATAATAACATTTGAGTATTAAATACTGGTTGTGGCTCACATATATACACTGATATGCAGGGCCTAAGGAACAATAGAAAGCTTAATAAAGGAAAGTTAGACCTACGTGTTGGCAATGGAGCAAGAGTTGCTGCCTTAGCTGTAGTAATGTATGTTTTGGTTCTTCCAAGTGGGCTTGTAATAGAATTAGATAATTGCTTTTATGTTCCAGCATTGACTAAGAATATAATTTCTATTTCTAGTTTGAATAGAAGTGAATTTGATTTAACGATTAATAGCAATAGTTGCTTAATAATGTTAAATAATATTCTTTATGGTATTGGAACTTTGTGCAATAGAATTTATATTCTTGACATGTCTAGTTCAATTTACAATATTGATGATGATAATAAAAGAATAAAAATGGATAAACCTAAACTATTGTACTTATGGCATTATCACATTAGCCATATAAATGAGAGGTGCATAACTAAACTACATAAAGATGGTAGTTTGGGGTCATTTGATTATGAATCATATGACATTTGCGAACCTTGTTTATTAGGTAAGATGACGAAATCACCTTTTAGTGGAAAGGGTGAATGCGCCACTAGGCTATTGGACCTAATACATTCAGATGTGTATGGCCCAATGTTTATACATGCTAGAGGTGGTTATCCCTACTTCATTACTTTTATTGATGATTATTCTCGATTTAGGCATATGTATCTTATGAGATATAAGTTTGATGCATTTGAAAAGTTTAAAGAATTTAGACATGAAGAAGAGAAACAACTTGGCAAAAGTATTAAAACACTTAGATCTGATCAAGGTGGTGAATACTTGGGCCAAGAGTTTCAAGTTTATCTAAGGGATAATGGGATTTTATCCTAATGGACTCCACCCCTTATGCCACAACACAATGGTATAACTAAAAGGAGAAACCGAATCTTGTTAGACATGGTAAGGTCAATGACGAGCTTAGCATAACTCTCTAAGTCTTTTTGGGGCTATGCACTAATGACTGCTGTTTATATACTAAATGGAGTTCCTTCCAAGACAGTTGATACTACTTCATATGAGATATGGAAAGGAAAGAAGCTTATACTTTCTCATATGAAAGTGTAGGGTTGTCCAACTTATATGAAGCAAACAACGTCAAACAAGCTAGAAGCTAAATCTGACCAATATCTATTTGTAGGATGTCCTAAAGAAACGATTGGATATCAATTCTACATTCCTTTTAAACAAAAGGTATTTGTTTCAAAGCATGCTACCTTTTTGGAGAAATAATTTCTTCTTAAAAAAGATAATGGGAGCAAGACTGAACTTGAAGAAGTTCAAGATGCTCTAACAGACGCAAATCAACTACCTGAACCCGAGCCTGTTGTTCATGGAGATGAAATAACGGCTACACCTTTTGATGCACAAGATCTTCACAGATATAGTAGGATACGTTCTGCTCCTAAGAGATATGGATTTCTCATAAGCAATCAAAACGATATCTTGCTCATTGAGGATGATGAGCCTATTAGCTACGAAGAAGTTCTGAAGAGTTCAGAATATGATAAATGGCTAAAGGCCATGTAATCAAAAATAGATTCCATGTATTAAAACCAGGTATGGACCTTGGTTAACCCATCTGAAAGGATAAAGTCCATAGGGTGCAAATGGGACTTCAAAAAGAAGATCAATATGGAGGGTAATGTGGTTACCCATAAAGCTAGACTAGTAGCTAAGGGTTATCGTCAAAGACAAGGAATTGACTATGATGAGACTTTTAGTACAGTAGCTATGCTCAAATCCATAAGAATACTCTTAGCTATTACCACTTATTATGACTATGAGATTTGGTAAATGGATGTGAAGACGATTTTTCTTAAAGAAATCCTCACTGAGGATGTATACATAACACAACCAGATGGATTTACATCTAAAATTGGTAATAAAGTGTGCAAACTTCAAAGATCCATTTATAGATTGAAGCAATCATCTAGGAGTTAGAATATCTAATTTGATAAGACAATCAAAGAGTTTGGTTCTCACAAAATTCGAAAGAATCTAGTGTGTACAAGAAGGTTAGTATGAGTGTAGTTGTATTCCTAGTGTTGTATGTAGATGACATATTACTTATGGGAAATGACGTCTCAGTCTTACAATCTGTCAAATTTTGGTTATCCAAGAATTTCTCTATGAAAGACCTTAGAGAGGCAACTTATATTTTAGGGATAAGGAACTATAAAGATAGATCTAAAAGGTTGCTTGGTCTTTCACAATCTACATACATAGACAAGATGCTAAAAAAGTTTAGTACGGAATAATACAAGAAAGGATTCATTCCCATTACCTATGAGATTACCCTTTCGAAATCTATGTATCCAAAGACACAAGATGAGAGGACTCACATGAGTTTGATCTCATATGCATCTACTATAGGATCAATCATATATGTTATGATATGTACAAGGGCCGATGTATCATATGCTTTGAATGTCACGAGTATATACCAGTTGGACCTTGGTGAGGGTCATTGGGTGGCTGTCTAGAATATCCTTAAGTACTTGAGAAGGACTAAGGATGTATTCTTAGTATATGGTTGTTGTAAATAGGTATACAGATGTATTCATGATATTGAGATTCTTATTATGTGCAAGACTAGACATTGTTAATCCGGTTAGATTAACACATGTTATACTCCTTGATTGGATCAAACAGAAGATCTCATAATCTATAGATATGAGTTGCTTAGAGTTAACATGTGGATGTTTGCTAGTGTAGTCAAGTATATTGGATGACCTACTATGAGACCATCATATGGATTATCTATTCAAATGACAATAATAGTCTTATCATAGCAATGGTGCAAGTATCCTTAGACTTGAGGTACTCAAGAATATCTTAGATACTGAATTTGTGCTTTGACTTCATCCTTGTTGCCTCACAAACGTCACTCATTGGCTAGTGATTGGGTACATTTTGAGGTATTCAAAGGTAAGTAGGTAGCCAACAAAGGATTCACCACTTCTGATAGAGGGAGTGTATACCCACAACCTCTTATTGGAATCATTACTCAGAAATCTCTAGTTGGAGTATAAATGTCATGAAGATGGTCTTCAGTAACATGTTTATTTGAGTAATGAGTCCCAATGATAGAATCTAACATCACTTGGGCTAGGTGTGATGTCGTCAGTCTAATGAGAGCTGACACATAGTCTATGCTTTGAATCTAGTAGGGCATAGAATGGTAAAAGAATGACTTGCACGAACAATTGTCTATGGAAAGGTTCGTAGTTAAATCACTACTTTCTAATTAATTGGGGGTCATGATGTGTTGCAAGATACCGCTCATAATTTATTCGAGATTAAGTATTAATTTGAGTGGTCAACATAATTGTGAACCTATTGGCTCACACGCATTGAAGGTGTGAAGGAGAAGAAATTAGGCTTTTGGATCAAATCCAAAACAACGAGACAAAATTCAAGTCCAAACTCTTTCCCGATCGGGAATGTAGTTCCCGGGCAAGACGAAGATAATGATTGGGAAAAGGAGTCTCCCGCTCGGAAAAAGTTACTGGATTGAAATAGTACAAAGTCCCAACCAAGAAAGTAGTTTCCCGACATGGACAATTTTCCGAGCGGGAAATAAGTTTTCCGATATGGACATATGACATATTAGGAATTTAATTTGATTAAGATTCTATAATCAATGGTTACGAACTCTAAATCCATATGGACTATAAATAATCTTGTTTCAGATTATTTCTATAGCTGTAACTCATAAGAATTAAAGGGTTAATTGTTCTCTTCTTTTCTCTTAAGGATTAACTCTTTTGCTAGCACATTAGGTTAATCCAAGTCATTGCCTTAAATGTTTTCTCTCTTCTCTCTTCGAGTAGATACTATCAGAGGTGATCCTAGAATATTATTGTAGTTTGCTACAACCTGGTAAGAAGAGAATTGAAAGAAGAATACTTGTTTTGAAAGGTAATAATCTTCTACTATTAGATAGTTTTTATTGTTCATGATTACATAAAATTTGATTTTTTTACAAAGGGAGAAACCCTTAACAATCTCACAAGAAGGATGTTCCTTTTTACAGGAGGTGAAGACTCGTGACTTTTCAAAGATTACAATAATTACATAGCAATTAGTTGCCAATGTCAACGAGTAATAAGCAAAAGAAGAAAATTATGCAAGAATGATACATGTTTACTTTAAGTAATTAATAAGTCTTTAATCAATTTATAAAAAATTTTTAGAAAACATAAAACAGTTTGTTTTCTAAAATTTTCTTTTTTAAAAAAATAAATTTTTTTGATAGGATAAAAAATAATTATGATAATTTATTTGTCATATAAAAATAATTAATAATATTACAGAGATATTAAAACATT
>CATIWF010040504.1:0-23260 GCA_949630135.1 Balakata baccata | reverse complement strand
GCATTTATAGGTACTTGTGAATGTTGTAGAGCGGTTCCACCTGGATGAACCATAGGGTGCTTATGTTGTGACTTTCTTATGAACTTTAGCTTATGTATATTAAATTATACTATCATATGACAATTGTGACCATAAATTATGAAATTTTGTTGGGTTGCTAATGTGAATTATGTGATAAGAGGATAAGGCCTAATTACTCTAACTAAGACTAGAGTTAGGATAGATGGCATGCCATTGAGGGAGTTTGGTACCACTTAGGCTTGGAATTGGCTATCTTGGAGATGAGACTTATATATTAGAGGGTATGTCCGGAGTGGCACCCTCAGAAACATTAAGATGATCTTTATCTCAGGCGGAGTTCCTGAGTGGATCGGAGAAGCCTTAGTGCTCGTATCCAATTTAAGCCGGTTTTGAGTAAAAAGGCAAAACAATAATAACATTCCAACTTGATAAGTATAAAGTAAGGCATTATGGAATAATTTATATGAGTTAAAGTATGTCATTCTATATATGGAAAATTGTTTAGTATTGTGTGATGTTGAAACATGTATATTGGATGTGGTGATATATATATGTTTATGCATACATAATTATCCATAAATGTATATATTTTTCATGCACACATGAAGATTAAAACTATATGTTGTTATGTACCACTAAGCATTTTATGCTTAGCATGCAGATGTTGATTTCCCATGCAGATTGAAGATAGGGAATCAATTGCTGACTAATAGAAGAAGTCCAAGGAGAAAAGTCTGGGACAAACCTGTTGGGGTTGGTGATACAACTACTTCGTGTTGTTATTTTTCTTTGGGTGGGAATATAAATATTTTAAATTTTAGATGAATTTTTGTATAATTCTGGCCAGATTAAGGCCTTTATTTTGTAATGTGAAATATATATATATATATATATATATATATATATATATATATATATATATATATATATATCTTTTGCGTATGCAAAATTTAGTCTATATTTTGAAAAGTCGTCATGGCCAGGATGCAAAATTATTTTTTTTAAGAAAAAAAAAATATATGTTTTACCTTTTTACAAATTATAGTATCTTTCTATATAGTTGAGGTATATTCCTTAATTATATGGTAGGGTGTTACATTTTGGTATCAGAGCCTAGATTTAGGCGATTCTAGATCTAGGTAGGGATGGGTTGTATCACAAAATATTGGATTGTCCTATATGACTCTAATATGGGCTCTTCTATGTCGGCATGTAGGTACAAGAGAGATATGGCTAGTAACGAGCATGAAGGAGAGGGTAATAACAGTTCTTCGGAGCGTGATGAGAAAGATCAACATAGTCGGGCTAGTGTTCAAGGGTCAACCCTTGCCCCATCTTCACAACCACCATTAGGAAGCCAGGTTGGTCAGTACCCTGACCCAATGACTCAACAGATTTTAGCTTTGCTACAGAGGATAGCATAGACAATTCCACAGGTACCACCACCTCCTCCTCCTCCACCTCCTCCGCCACCACCTCTACAACAACCGAATGTGCAGTTGGATAAAGTTTGGAAATGTGGAGCTACAAATTTTCTAGGCAGAAGTGATGACGATCCAACTGCTGCTGAGTTTTGGCTAGAGCAGACAGAGAGAGTATTTGATGATCTCCATTGTCCGGATGATCTTAAGGCAAAGTATCCAGTCTCATTACTTTAGGAGGATGCAAATGCTTGGTGGAAGTCAGTTGTGATGAAACCGTTTATACCATAGCCACCTACTTGGGAGTTCTTTATGACAGAGTTTAAGGTTAAGTATGTGCCAAGGGTTTATAGAGATAAGAAGAAACGTGAATTCTTCAATCTAAGATAGAGGGGCAGGACTGTAGTTGAGTATGAGAGGGAGTTCACTAGACTGAGCAGGTATACAGCTGGGATTATTACAGATGAGTTTGATAAGCGCTGCAGGTTTGAGGAAGGATTAGATGCAGACATTGGGTTTCATGTGGTTTCACATAGGTACCAGGAATTCTCTCAGTTAGTTGCATCAACTATTAGTATGGAAGAGATGAAGAATTTGAAGAGGCCTAGTGAGTCATCAAGAAAAGACTTCAGGAAGCCTTCTTTTAATGCCACCTAGACATCAAACAAGAAAGCTCGCACAGGTCCAGGTTAGTTCCAGTAGAGAGGACAAAGTCAGGGTCGTGCTCATTCAATTCCCACTAGGCAGGGACCACCCTTTAGAGCTACTTTTACTACTGCTAGTAGTCAGACTCATATTCAGAGAGAGCCGGCACCAGAGTATACATCTTGTGGTCGAAGGCATAGGGGGGAATGTTGGGGACCTGCAACATGCTATAACTATGGGTCCATAGATCATTTTAAGAAAGATTGCCCCCATCCTATTCGTAGGACTCCTACACAGACTCTAACTTCAGCATCTACTCAGGGTAGAGGTCGGGGACAGTTTAGAGGTGGCAAGGGTGGATAGAGACCAGAAGCCTCAGAAACAGTAAATCGATCAGGATCCAATCGTACACCTGCAAGAGCATATGCAATGAAGGCAAAGGAGGATCAAACCACCACATATGTTATTGTGGGTATGTTTTCTTTACATGGTTTTGATTTATGTGCTCTTATTGATCCAGGTTCTACACATTCCTATCTTTGTACAAACACGGGTGGTCAGTACAATATGGTCAGTGAGAATTTAGACTATGAGATTGAAGTTTCAAATCCTTTAGGCCATAGTGTGGTAGTAAACAAAGTATATAGAAAAT
The DNA here is from genome assembly GCA_949630135.1 of Balakata baccata. Lineage (NCBI taxonomy): Eukaryota > Viridiplantae > Streptophyta > Magnoliopsida > Malpighiales > Euphorbiaceae > Balakata > Balakata baccata. Next base: position 20,521 of record CATIWF010040504.1, on the reverse strand, counting down.
GTCCTTTAGTTGTACATGGGAAAGAGTTTCTTGTGGATCTTATTAAACTACCTTTTCATGAGTATGATGCTATACTAGGCATGGATTGGCTTTCTCGGCATAAGGCAGTGATAAGCTGCAAGTCTAAGCTAGTGATACTTAAGACTACAGATCAGAAAGAGATTGTGGTAAGAGGCGAGTTAGCGCTACAATTACCACGTGTTTTGTCTATGATGAAGGCCAATAGGATGTTGAGGAAAGGATGTAAAGCTTACTTAGCTCATATCATTGACACTAGGAAGGGAAGTCTAGACCTCGAAGATATCCCTATTGTTAGGGAATTTCCAGACGTGTTTCCAGAAGAGTTACCAAGTCTACCACCTGAGAGAGAGGTAGACTTTTCTATTGAACTTACTCCTGGCACGACTCCTATTTTATCTACACCATACAGAATGGCACCATCAGAGATGAAAGAGCTTAAGGCTCAATTACAAGAGCTTCTAGATAAAGGTTTCATAAGACCAAGTGTCTCTCCTTAGAGTGCACCAGTACTTTATGTAAAGAAAAAGGATGGGTCTATGAGGCTATGCATAGACTATAGACAATTGAATAAGGTGACCATTAAGAACAAGTATCCATTGCCACGTATTGATGATCTTTTTGACCAACTTAAGGGTGCAGGAGTGTTCTCTAAGGTCGACTTGAGATCGGGTTATCATCAATTAAGGGAGAAGATGGAGGATATAGCTAAGACAGCATTCAGAACCACATATGGTCACTATGAGTTTTTGGTTATGCCATTTGGGTTAACTAATGCTCCTTCCGCATTTATAGATCTTATGAATAGGGTCTTTAGGCCATACATAGATCAATTTGTGGTCGTCTTCATTGATGATATTTTGGTATTTTCCAAAGATCATGAGGAACATGTGAAGCATTTGAGGATAGTGTTATAGACACTTAGAGAACACAAGCTTTATGCTAAACTCTCAAAATGTGAGTTTTGGTTGTATGAAATGACATTTTTGGGACACATTGTATCAGCAGAAGGTATTAAAGTTGATCATAATAAGATTGCTGCAGTTGTGAATTGGAAGCCTCCATAGAATGTGACTGAAGTTAGGAGTTTCCTTGGTTTGGTAGGTTACTATAGGAGGTTTGTCAAGGGCTTTTCAATGATTTCTTCCCCTTTGATAACGCTTTTGCAGAAAGATGTTAAGTTTGAATGGACAGAAAAATGATAGGCTAGTTTTGATAAACTCAAGAAAATGCTTACAAAGGCTCAAATTTTAACACAACCAATTCCTAATAAGGAGTATGTCATTTATAGTGATGCTTCTCATAATGGTTGTGTACTAATGCAAGAAGGAAAAGTGGTTGCTTATGCTTCCAAATAGTAGAAACCACATGAGAAGAATTATCCTACTCATGATTTAGAGTTAGCAGCCATAGTCTTTACATTAAATCTTTGGCGCCATTATTTATATGGAGAAAAATGTTTCATCTACACAGATCATAAAAGCTTGAAATATCTACCCACACAGAGAGAGTTGAATTTGAGACAGAGAAGATGCTTGAATTGATAAAAGATTACAATTGTGTGATAGATTATCATCCAGGCAAGGCTAATGTAGTAGCAAATGCTCTAAGCAGGAAGACTGTGGCAGAGTTACACATCCAGCCAACTCTTATCCAGGAAATCAAAGATGCACAGAAGCATGATAGCAAGTTAGTTGAGCTAGTTGATTTGGTCTCTAAGGGGGAGAGATATGAGTTCGTCATTGATTCATATGGCAACCTATACTATCAGAGCAGGTTATGTGTACCTCATATTGAGAATTTAAGAAAGAGGATCCTAGAAGAGGCCCATGAAAGCTAATATGTGATGCACCCAGGAAGCAACAAGATGTACCAAGAGTTGAGAAACAGATATTGGTTAGCAGGTATGAAAAAGGATATTACAGATTATACTATGAGGTGCTTAACTTGTCAACAGGTTAAAGCAGAGCATCAAGTACCTTCAGGATTGTTGCATCCGATCACTATCCTGGAATGGAAATTGGAGAGGATTACTATGGATTTTGTGGTTGGATTACCCTTAACACCGAAGAAGCATGATGGTATATGGGTCATTGTGGATAGGCTCACAAAGTTAACACACTTTTTGCCTATCAGAAAAGACTATCAGCTGAACAAATTGGCAGAGATTTATGTTAATGAGATAATACGATTTCATGGAGTGCCTGTCTGTATTGTTTCTGATAGGGATCCCCGATTTACATCTCAATTTTGGGGTAGCTTGCAACGAGCTTTAGGTACCAAACTTAATTTCAGCACGGCTTTTCATCCCCAAACAGATGGACAATCAGAGAGAGTTATTCATATCTTAGAGGATATGATGAGAAGTTGTATTATTGAATTTGAAGGACGCTGGGACAAATATATTCCTTTGATGGAATTAGCCTACAACAACAGCTATCAGTCCAGCATTCAGATGGCCCCATATGAGGCACTATATGGTAGTAAGTGTCGAACACCTTTATGTTGGACAGAGCTTAGCGAGAGGAACCTAGTTGGGCCAGATGTAGTGCAAGAGACGGAGGAGAAAGTGAAAATTATTCGAGAAAGGCTTAAGGCAGCTTCAGATAGACAAAAATTGTATGCTGACCTTAAAAGACAAGACATCGAATATGCTGTAGGAGATAAAGTTTTCCTTAAAGTTTCTCCTTGGAAAAAATTATTGAGATTAGGAAAAAAAAAAGGCAAGCTAAGTCCAAGATTCATTGGACCATATAAAATTTTAGAAAGAATTGGACCAGTTGCATATAGACTCGCTTTACCACCAGAGTTGAGTATGATACATAATGTTTTTCATGTATTGATGTTAAGATGATATAGATCAAATCCTTCTCATATTATACCAGCTGAGAGCATATAAGTGAGACAAGATTTGACATATGAAGAAGAACCAATCCAAATTCTAGCAAGAGAGATTAAGCAGCTTAGCAACAACCGGGTACCATTAGTGAAAGTTCTATAGAGAAATCATGCAATGGAAGAAGCAACATGGGAAAACGAGGAAGTGATGAAAGCTCAATACCCTGAGTTATTCAATGATGACGTATTAGGTATGTTTTGAGGACGAAATATTTTGAGGACGAAATATTTTAAGGGGGAGAGAATTGTAATGTTCGCTAATTAGGGTTTAATTAGAATAAATAAATAATAAGTGGCTCAATGAGAAATTAAATAAATAAAATTGATTGATGTAGTTAATTTAGTTAAAATAGAACTAAGTGATTAGATTGTTTAATTGAGTTGATTAGTGAAATAATAATAATAATAATAATAATAATAATAATAATAATAACAACAATAATTGAAAAAAAAAACATGTGGTCGGGAAAGTGGTTAAAATGGGAAAAGTGGCTGTCCATTTTTCATTTCTTCTTTTTCTTCTTCTTCTCCTCCATTTCTCTTCCATTTTCTCTCAAACTCCAACCACAAGTCAAGCCTTTTGGATTAGTGGTAAGTGAAATAATCTTTCTTGAGTTGATTAAAAATAGATTAAAGGTTGATGGTTGGTGTTGTTGTAAACATATTTCTTCTAAGAAGTCTGTTTTTATGGCAGAGATTGAGGTTTTATTTTCGTCCTCTTAGAGGCCGAATTTTAAGAAGTTTTAAACATGAAAGTTGTAGATTTATGTCTTATTTATATGTCTTTGACAAAGTTTTGAATGTTATGGTGTGTATGAAGAGATATCCTCAAATACGTATTACTGATTCCCAAAAGTGTACCAACAGATTTTAGTCTGGTTTTCATTTATTTTTACCTTGTTAGAGGCATAATCAGTAGTAGCTTGAAACATAAAACTTGTAGATCTATATGTCCTTTATCTGTATACAAAATTTCGTGCTGATATTCTTGGTGTAGGTTGAGTTATTATGAAGAGATTGATAACCGTTCATTTGATCATAGCTGTTTGTTGTATATCAGATTACACCAGTTTATTTGCCCTTATTTTTAAGGTTCATGTAGTCCTAATTAACCAAAGTGTCATAAAAATTTTAGCTCTATATCTTAGATAGATTTCTAAGAAAACTTTACCTTAATATGTTGAGTATTTTATGAGTTATGATCATAATAATGAGGACTGATCGAGTTGTTGATTTCCCATGCAGAGTGAAGATAGGGAATCAATTGCTGACTAATAGAAGAAGCCCAAGGAGAAAAGTCCGGGACAAACCTATTGGGGTTAGTGATAAAACTACTTCGTGTTGTTATTTTTCTTTGGGTGGAAATGTAAATATTTTAAATTTTAGATGAATTTTTGTATAATTCTGGCCAGATTAAGGCCTTTATTTTGTAAGGTGAAATATATATATATATATATATAAATCTTATGCATATTCAAAATTTACTCTATATTTTGAAAAGTCATCATGGCCATGATGCAAAAGTATTTTTTTTAAGAAAGGAAAATATATGTTTTACCTTTTTAAAAATTATAGTACCTTTCTATATAGTTGAGGTATATTCCTTAATTATATGGTAGGGTGTTACAGCTTCAACATCTATAGAAGCTTAAGTTTCAAAACATTCTAGTAAGCTTGTTTAAAGGATTAAACAGTTGTAATTTTATCTTAGTTTATGAATAACGAATATAGTTTTGTTTAAAAGTTGAAAATAAGTTTATTGTTTGACTATTGAGAATAATTGTTGTTCTATATGGTCAAATGGTATTCCTTATGGAACTAAAGCACTGTGCAATAGAGTTTATGATATTAGAATGTTTGATTCTATCCTCCATATCAAATTTAAAGGGTTGATGACCTAAAACCATAAATTATGGCACTGTCAACTTGGGCATATAAAAGAGAATCACATGATAAGTTATGGTAACTTGGGGTCACATGATTATGAATCATATGGCACATGTGAATCCTATTTATTAGGCAAGATGACAAAATTACCTTTTAGTGAAAAGTGTGAATATGCAAAAGGTGTTAGAGAAGTGCTCTAAAGGTAATTACATCTAGCACTTGTTGTATAATTTATTATTATTATTGATAAAAGGTATTCATTAATTTGATATTCATTTGTTATGTGAATTGATGTTGATCTTGAATCGATTAATGAAGTCCTTGATACATAGCATAGCATGAACGAAATCATGATGAGATTTCTATCATGTGTAATTATAGTAATATCTAAATTATCCCTAGTCATAGGATCAATAAGATGGGACATTATTGATCTTGATAGACTAGCACATGTTATACTACTTTATTAGATTAAGCAGTAGATCTCATAAGCCGTGAGCATGAGATATTAAGAGTTAACATATGGATGCTTCCTAATAGTTGTCAAGTATATTGGATGACCTGCTTACAGACAATCATATGTATTATCTATTCAAATGTAAATGATAGTCTCATCATAGTAGTGGTACAAGTATCCTTTGACTTGAGGTACTCAAGGATATCTTCGATACCGATTCTGTGCTTTGACTCAATTTTTTGTTGCCTCATAGAGGTAACTCATAGGGTGGTGATTGGGTATAGCTGATGGGTTTTGAGCATATATCACATACATATTACATAGCGAAAAATAAATTTTTTCAAAACCCGAATCAAAAGACTATACTTGTGCCAATTAAAACTAATTTAACTAAGGAAAATTCAGAAATTATACCATTATAATTTCATGATTTTTCTTTGACTTCTCACATTGTTGGATTGTAGCAAATGATAACAATCCCATCTTGAATTGCATCTAACAATATCCATGCAAAGATGAGAGGATGAAACCACTAGGGAGATGACTTAAACATACCTCAAAGTGCTAGCAATGGTGTATGTTCATTTGAGAGGAAAAATTAAACTCTTTAATTTTTCTTATCTCCAAAAATTTTTTCTTGTCTATTTATGTCTTTGAGGTCTTTTAGATCGGAAAGAAAATAAAAAAAAAACTAAATTAAAATTGAAAAGAGGAGAAAATGAAAGGTTGGCAGTTAAATGGCCAAAACTGGCCAATTTAAAGAGTTATGGCCTACTAGGCCAGCGGGCCTGTCAACTCCCCTGAGTGATTTTTTTCCATGATCTTATTGTGATCCAACTCAAAATAATTCTCTCAAATTTTAGATCCCATCCAAAGCCATTTTACTCATTTTTTACATCTCCAATGACATGGCCCATTAGATTCCCGGTTATGTTGGCCACTTAAATTATCAAATAATTTAAGCAAATCATGAGCAGTATCTAGCAACACATCATATCCCCAATTGACCGGAAAGTCAGTAGCTTGACTATGAACCTTTTCATAGACAACAATATGTGCAATTCGTCCTTTCACCATTCTATACCCCACTCGGTTCAGAGCATAGACTATGTGTCAGCTCTCGCTAGACTAACTACGTCACATCTAGCCCAAGTGATGTTAGATCTTGTCCTTGGGACTCAATACTCTATTAGACATGTCACTGAAGACCAACTTCAGGATGTTTCTACTCTAGCTAGAGATTCCCGAGTAATAATCCCAACAAGAGGCCGTGGGTATACTCTCCCTCTAACAGGAGCGGTGAATCCTCTGCTGGCTACCCAATTACCTTCGAATATCTCAAGCTATACCTAATTACCACCATATGAGTGACCTCTATAAGGCAACAAGGAATGGAGTCAAAGCACAGAATCAGTATCCAAGATATCCTTAAGTACCTCAAGTCTAAGGATATTTGCCCTATTGCTATGATGAGACTATCATTGACATTTGAATAGATAATCCATATGATTGTCTCGTAGCAGATCATCCAATGTACTTGACTATTCTTAGCAAGCATCCACATATTAACTTTGAACATCTCATGTTTACAGCTTATGAGATCTACTGCTTGATCCAATTGAGTATAACATGTGTTAGTCTATCCGGATCAACAATGTCCTATCTTGTTGATCCTATGACTAGGGATAATTTAGATACTAACATGATTACACATGATAGGAATCTCATTATCATGATCCTATCATGATTTCCTTCATGCTATGTTTCATACTATGGACTTTCATTAATCAGTTTAAGATCTATATCAATTCATATGTAAATGAATACTAATATAATAAAAGAATGCCTTTATGTGTACACTAAGTGCCTGAGGTGATTGCCTTTTAGGCACATTTCTAACAATCTCCCACTTGCACTAAAGTCAATCGCCATTCTACATTACACTATAGGCGAGAATATGACTATCATATTCATTTTAGGGTTTTGGTCTAGTGACTCGATTAGATATTTTCTAATCTATGGGAACTCTTTCTCTCATTACATCATATCTATCATTGATTTCTAAAATGAATTGATAAGATTGAGTACATGTTTGGACTTTTTTTTTATGAGACTATGATTCCTTTGCTTATGCAGTGGCTCTATTGTTGTTCCAATCATATTGGATTTACAATACTAGGAATCACTTCTAACTTGAGATGAATTACCTTTTCCAAACTGCTTCCTTAGCTGCTTTGGAAGCTGTAATGTTCTTTTAGTTGTTGAATCATTAGTCGTCATTTGTTTGGAACCTTTCCAATTGACTAGACAACTATTTAATGTGAATACATAGTCGAACTAGGATTTTGAGTTATCCTTGTCAAATTAGATGCTAGCATCCATAATCCTGCTTACCTTAAGCTTACTATCTCTTTAAACCAAGAATACATCCTCAATCCTTCTTAAGTATTTAAGGATGTTCTTGATAGTCACCCATAATCCCTTGATGGGATCATATTGATATCCACTCATTACACTCATAGCATGATATCCATTTAGCCTAGTACATAGCATAGTACATAATGAATCAAATAGCCTAGGCTTATGGAATCTCATCCATACTAGTCTATTTGTCTTATGTCTTTGGACATAAAGACTTAGAGAGGGTAATCCTATTAATCATAAGAATAGTTCTCTCATAGACTACTTCATGCTAACCACATTAGCATCTTAGCTATGTAGATTAAGAAAGAACGAGTAACGTCTTAGATATATCTCTATAGATCTTAATTCCCTTTTGGCAGGTTACTTTTAAAATCTTTCTTGGAAAATTATTTTAGAGTAACAAATTGACTAACTTAGAAATGAGAGATCATTTCCTACTAATGGTATGTCTTCCACATACTTGACTAGGAACAAAACGGCACTCCTATTAACCTTCTTGAAAACACATGAATCATCCTAATATTGTGAGAAAATAAACTCTTTGGTTATCTCATCAATTTAGATGTTTCAACTCCCGGATGTTTGCACTATGGATTTTGTAATTTGTATCCTGTTTCATCATCATCATATATGAATCTCTTAGGTTCTATTATGTACACATCTTAAGTTAGATTTCCAAGATGAAACCAGCTTTCATATCCTTTTGCAAAATCTCATCACACTGAGTAGTAATGACTAGGAGTAATATGATGGATTTAGGCATAGTATATGGAGTAAAAAGTCTTGTCAAAAGCCAACCTTTGTATTTAACAATGTCTTTTAACTACCAACTCTAGCTTTATAGGTAATTGCATTACCTTCTATGTCGGTCTTTTTCTTAAAGACCCACTTGCACCCAATGAGGTTTTATTCCATTAGGTGGGTTAACCAAAGTCCATACTTGGTTTATAGTTATGGAATCCATATTGACTTATGGCTTATGGCCATTAGTCATATTCTGAACTCTTTAGAGTCTCTTCATAAGTAGCAGGTTCATGATCCTTTATGAGCAGTATAACATTTTATTCACTTATAAGAGATCTATATCTCTTGGGAACAACTCATATCGTACTTTACTTATGAAGCTTTTGTGTTTCGTAAGGTCTTACTGTTACTTCATATATATGAATCACATATTTGGGCTTTGTCAGTTGATTTACGTCTGCTTGAGTATATATTTGAACTTCATCAAGTTCATTCTTACTCCTACTATCTAATTGTAGAAAAAACTCTTTTCATGGAAGATAGCATTATTTGAAACAAACACCTTTTGCTTCAAATAGTGATAAAACTGATAACCAAATGACTCTCATTAGTTATCCCACATGCAGACATTGAGTTAGATTGAGCTTTTCACTAATCCAACAATATCTACTTCACTTAAGCGGATAATCCTAAACTTTCATTTATGAAAAAATAGGTTTTATGTTATTTCATATCTTATATGGAACAACATCAACTAGTTGATAAAGTATTTTGTTTATCACATAAATACAACCTCATGTGCATGACCATAAAAGGAACTTTAATGAATTTTAAAAGCTTATTATGTACCTTACCATGTCTAATAAGGTTTGGCTACTTCTTTTACCCACATCATTATGTTATGGCATATAAGATATTATCATATCCTTGCCTATGACGTAATGTACAATAACGATTAGCTTTAGTGCGAGTGGGAGATTGTTAGAGATGTGCCCAAAAGGCAATTGCCTTATGCACTTAGTGTACAAACTTATAATGACATTTTTCATTATATTATTATTCATTTGCATATGAATTGATATAGATTTTAAACTGATTAATGAAAGTCCATGATATGAAACATAACATAAAGGAAATTATGATGAGATCATGATAATAAGATTCCTATCATGTATAATTATGTTAGTATCTAAATTATCCCTAGTCATAGGATCAACAAGACAAGACATTGTTGATTCGGATAGACTAGCACATGTTATACTCTTTAATTAGATCAAGCAAGAGATCTCATAAGTTATGAACATGAGATATTCAAAGTTAACATGTGAATGCTTGCTAAGAGTAGTCAAGTACATTGGATGACCTACTGTGAGACAATCATATGGATTATCTATTCAAATGTCAATGATAGTCTCATCATAGCAATGGTACAAGTATACTTAGACTTGAGGTACTCAAGGATATCTTGGATATTGATTCTGTGCTTTCACTCCATTCCTTTTTCCCTCATAAAGGTCACTCATATTGTAGTGATTGGGTACAAATTGAGGTATTCGAAAGTAATTGAGTAGCCAATAGAGGATTCATCACTCCTGATAAATGGAGTATATATGCATGGCCTCTTATCGGGATCATTACTCAGGGAATCTCTGGTCGGAATGGAAATGTCATGAAGATAGTCTTCAATGACATGTCTAATAGAGTAATGAATCTCAATGACAAAATCTAATATCACTTGGGCTAGGTGTGACGTAGTCAATCCAGCAGGAACTGACACATAGTCCATGCTTTGAACCGAGTTGGGTATAGAATGGTGAAAGGATGAATTGCACGAATATTGTCTATAGAAAGATTATTAGTCAAATCACTGACTTTTTAGTCAATTGAGTGTCATAGTGTGTTGCTAGATACTACTCATGACTTATTCATTATCAATTGTTGATTTGAGTGGCCAATATAACCGGAAACTAATGGGTCACACATTTTGAAGATGTAAAAGAGGAACGAAATGGTCTTAAATTGGATCCAAAAATATGAAAAAATTATTTGGGGTCGGACCGTGATGAGATCACGAAAAAATTCTGAAGAAAAAATTGCTCTAGGATCACGGGATTGCAAGGGGCTACCAAACTGGGCCAGGCTGGTAGCCCAGGCAGGCATAGCTGATTGGCCAAACATTGGCCAATCTTTGTAAAATTCCCATTTTGGTCCATTTTCCTATTTTGGCTTTTTGGTCTATTTGGGCAACCCTAGTGTTTAGAAAACACCTATAAATTGAGTTTTTTACCAGAAAAAACCCTAGCCTCCTTAGATAAATTAAGATTTAATTTTCTAAATAATTCTCTCATAGAATAATTATTTTGCTAACACAAAATAATTATTCAATGCCATTTCTTATGAGATTTCCTCCTTTTGGCTTCGTATGAATTACCATGGGCTTGGTATATTGTGGTTTGGGACAACCTGATAAGAAGAGAATGTAGAAAAATTCAAGAACACCAAAGGTAAAATCTTTAAATCTTTAATTTTGGTTAATTAATTTTAATTATACAAGCTGAATCTTTGGTTCTGGTTTTGTTTTTATTTTTTTCTGCTGTATTTTATGTATGAGATATATCCTCAAAATCCAACATCTTTCTAAGTAAATAATATTATCTTTCATTAATCACTGCTAAGAAGAATTTACCAGCTAGTTAATTCACTAAAGATTGATTACCGTAGTCCACTGAATTCTCTAGATCTTTATATAATAATAATAATAATAATAATAATAATAATAATAATAATAATAATAATAATAATAATAATAATAATAATAATGATGATGATGATGATGACAAGGGACAGAAAAAAAAAAAGAACATGTGGTCAGGAAACATGGGGAAACAGGGGATAAGTATGGGCACAAACTGCCCACTTTTCTTTTCTTCCTCTTCTCCTTCATATCTCCTCCATTTTCTTTCAAAATCCAACCACAAGTCAGGCTTTTTGGATCAATGGTAAGTGAATTGATCTTTCTTGAGTTGATTAAAGATAGATTACGGGCTGATTGTTGCTGTTGTTAGTACACCTATTTCTTCTTAGAATTCTGTTTCTGTGGTAGAGATTAGGGCTTTATTTTTATGCTCTTAGAGGCCGAATTTTAAGAAGTTTCAAACATGAAAGTCGTAGATTTATGTCTTATTTAAGTGCCTTTGATAAGTTTTGAATGTTTTGGTGAGTATAAAGAGAAATTCTCACATAAGTGTTATTGGTTCCTAGTAGTATACCAATAGATTTTAGTACGGTTTTCATTTATTTTTACCTTGTTAGAGGCATATTCAATGGAAGCTTGAAATATAAAGTTGTAGATTTATATGTCTTTTACCTTCAAATTTCGTTCTTATATTATTGGTGTAAGTTGAGTTATTGTGAAGAGATTGATGGTTGTTCCTTTGATCATAGCTGTTTTTTGTGTATCAAGGTTACACTAGTTTCTTTGTCCTTATTTTTGAGATTCTTATGGTCCGAATTAACCAAAGTATAAAACATAACAATTTTAGCTCTATAACAATTTTAAATGAAAACCTTACCTTAATATGTTGAGTATTTTGTGAGTTGTGGTCATAATAATGAGGACTGTTCGGGTTGTTGCCCTGTGTTGGACCAGTTAGATATTCTCTAGTGTTTGAGGACTTTAGAAGAAATATCAGATAAAATTGTTATAAAAACTATTCCAAATTGACCTTTCTAAGTGCCTGTAAATTTTGACAATAACATAACTTACACGTTCTAAGAAATAGAATTTTAAAGAATGAGTCTCAAAACTGTCTAATGACAGAAGACAAGCTAACATTTCAAATTGTACTAAAAATTGTATAATAGTTCAAAAATTCTGAAATTTTAATATGTTATAGTATTATGTGTTAGCTTCAATTTGAATAAGAATTATATAAATTAGATAAGTATATAAAACGTTATAGGTTAAATAGTCGTAGGAGGTCATACTGCCACTTATTAGAAACTATAAATAACTGTTTAAAATAAATTGAAATGTTAGCAAATATTCTATCAATGTATTAATCAAATATACTTTTAAATTAGGTTCGCAATCAATTGGAGATCTGCAAGAGCCACAAGTTCCATAAATTTTGAGTTGGTAAAACTTTATTAAGGTTTGTATATAACCACATGTGGATTTAATTGAATGTATGATGGTAAGGATTACATTAGTTAAATGATGAACTTGTATGCATTAATCAATGAACCTGTAGGCTTTGATTAATGAACCTGTAAGTTGAAGATGATAAATTTGCACTGTATGGAATGTATTTATAGATGATTGTGAATGTTGTAAGGCGATTCCACCTAGGTGAACCATAGGGTGCTTATGTTGTGATTTTCTTATGAGCTTTAACTTATGTATAAGGAATTATGCTATAATATGACATTTGTGACCATAAATTATGAAATTTCATTGGATTGCTGATGTGAATTATGTGATGAAGTTAATTATTTTACTATGGTGAATTGTTAAGAGGATAAGGCCCAACTACTCTAACTAGGACAAGAGCTAGGATAGATGGCATGTCATTAAGGGAGTTTGGTACCACTTAGGCTTGGAGTTGGCCATCTTGGAGATGAGACTCATATTAGAGGGAATGCCCGGAATGGCACCCTTTGAAACATTAATATGATATTTTCTCAGGTGGAGTTCCTGACTAGCTCAGAGTAGCCTTAGTGTTCGTATCCAATTTAGTCCGGTTTAGAGTATAAGGGCAAAATAATCATAACATTCCAACTTGATAAGTATGAGGTAAGACATTATGAAATAATTTATATGAGTTAAAATATGTTATTCTATATATGAAATATTGTGTGGTATTGTGTTATGTGGATGTGGAGATATATATGCTTATGCATACATATTTATCCAAATATTATTCATGCATACATGAAGATTAAAACTATATGTTGTTATGTACCACTAAGCATTTTATGCTTAGCGTGCAGATGTTGATTTCCCATGCAGATTGAAGATAAGAGATATTTTGTTAACTAATAGAAGAAGTCTAAGGAGAAAAGTCCAGGACAAACTTATTGGAGTTGGTGATACAACTATTTTGTTTTTTTATTATTTTTCTTTGGGTGGGAATGTAAAAAAAAAATTTAGATGGATTTTTGTAATCTGAAATACAATATATATATATATATATATATATTATGCATATTCAACTTTACACTATATTTTGAAAAGTCATCATGGCCATGGTACAAAAGTAATTTTTTTAAAAGAAAAAAATATATGTTTTACCTTTGTAAACATTATAGTATCATTTTATATAGTTGAGATATATTCTTTAATTATATGGCAGGGTATTACAGAAACCACTAGAGTGATAGCTTGAATACACCTCAAAGTGCTAACAATGAGTATGATCCTTTGAGAGGAAAAATTAAACTCTTTATTTTTTTCTTGTTGTCTCCAAAAATTTTTTTTCTCCCAAAAATTTTTCCTTGTCTATTTCTATCTTTTGAGGTCTAATAGATCCAAAAAAAATCAGAAAACTAGATCAAAATTGAAAATAGGAGAAAATGAAAGGTTGCATAAAAAATGGCCAACTTCGCCACTTAAAAAGGGATTAGAGTAGCGCGCGCAACTGCCCGCCTAGCCTACCAAGCCCGCGAGCCCTTCAACCTCCCCAAGCGATTTTTTTCTTCGATCTTATTGCAAATCGACTCGAAATAATTCTCTCATATTTTAGATCCCATCCAAAACCATTTTACTCAGTCTTTACATCTCTAAAGTGTATGACCTATTAGATTCCCAGTTATGTTGGCCACTTAAAATTATCAAATAATTTAAGCAAGTCATGAGTGGTCTCTAGCAACACATCATGACCTCCAATTGACTGGAAAGTTAGTGGTTTGACTACGAACTTTTCCATAGATAACTTTTGTGTAATTTATCTTTTCACCATTCTATACCCCACTCAGTTTAGAGAATGGACAATATGTCAACTCCTATTAGACTAACTGCATCACACCTAGCTCATATGATGTTAGATCTTGTCCTCGGGACTCATTACTCTATTAGAATGTCATTGAAGACCATCTTCAGGACATTATCACTCTAGCCAGAGATTCTCGAGTAATGATCCCAACAAGAAGCTGTGGGTATACTCTCCTTCTATTAGGAATGGTGAATCCTCTATTGGCTACCCAATTACCTTTGAATACTTCAAGTTGTACACAATTACCACCCTATGAGCGACCTCTAAGAGGCAATAAGGAATGGTGTCAAAGCACAGAATCAGTATCCAAAATATCCTTGAGTACCTTAAGTCTAAGGGTACATGCACTATTACTATGATAAGACTATCATTAACATTCAAATAGATAATCCATATAATTGTCTTATAGTAGGTCATCTAATGTACTTGACTACTCTTAGCAAGCATCCACGTATTAACTTTGAACATCTCATGTTCACAGCTTATGAGAACTATTATTTGATCCAATCAAAGAGTATAACATGTGCTAGTCTATCCGGATCAATAATGTCTCATCTTGTTGATCCTATGACTAGGGATAATTTAGATACTAATATAATTATGCATGATAGGAATCTCATTATCATGATCCCATCATGATTTCCTTTATGCTATGTTTCATATCATGAACTTTCATTAATCAGTTTAAGATCTATATCAATTCATATTCAAATGAATACTAATATAATGAAAGAATGTTTTTATGAATGTGTACACTAAGTGCCTAAGGCGATTGCCTTTTGAGCACATCTCTAACAAAATATAGATGTCATGTTCCTATACATATGTGCAATGCAAGGAGATAGATTGATAAGGCTCGGCCAGTGACTTGTGTTCTATATCTCGTATGTAGTATGCACCTCCAAAACAAGCTAACTATTCTTTTCTTCCTGAAAAGTTATGTAATTTGGTGAGTTGTGACTCAATGAGAATAACTATCAAAAGTTTTCTAAAGTACTAAGCAAATCACAATTACAAGTAATAATCGCCATTTGTACGCATTTTACATGTCATTCTATTTATCAATATCATATGAATATAAATAATATTAAATCATGTAAACATTTCATTTGCTTATGCTTATGTCATTTTCTTTTTGTTGTGACAAAGCAAAACAGACACTGCCCGGGTTTCCATGTGAACATTTGTCATGTGAACATTTGCATTTGCTAGCAAGCTTGTTCATTTGTAACATTTGCACGTTTATTAGGCTATATGTCTTTTTCTTTTGCTTTTGAATATTTGCTTTGGCCATAGGCCTTTTCTTTTATTTTACAATGTTATTTAGCTAGTCACAACACCTTTTAAGTCCATATGCATATGCATTTGCAACAATTATTGCTTAACCATTGCATTTACATTAACCGTTATATATTCCAATCAATATTTGCCTTGTACAAAGAAAACATATACATGTACTATAAATATATACTTTACATTCAACACAGTCTCATTGCCATATCATAGCAATTATGTAATTCAAATAAAGCAAATCAAGTCATATTACACGTAGCACACAATAATCACACATACCAAAGAAATCGTTTGATAATTAGGCTCACCTTGTGTTTGGTTTCCAACCTTTAATTTATTGTTTCTCACTTCTTTGTGGGCCTCCAATTTGCTGTGAGCATAATTAAATATATATTTAGTGAATTGGTAGCTAAATAAACTTAATAAAACTTAAACAAGTTGAAATATGCATAATTTGGACCATTGACTAGGGTTTGGTATTATGGGCAATATGACCTTTGTGGATTGACTAGCTTATAACTTTTTCTATACTGGTCCAATTTATGTAATTCTTATTTATAATAAAAGCTAACATTAAACTATAACATATTAGATCCTCAGAGCAATTGGACCATTGCGTAATTTTTGGTGATATTTCTATTCATGTTCTGTTTTCTACCTTGTTTATGCTCGTAGGCAGTTTTGGGACATCAGATTTGGTCCTTTATATCTCACAACGTGCGGGTTATATTCTTATGAAACTTTTTAAGACCTTAGATATATTAAAATAGAACATTTTTCATGTTAAAAACTTTCCTCAATTCTACCTCTAAGGTCCTCAAATAGTAGGGTACTAATGACTGGTCAAGAACAGGGTTTGCATCCGGACCAGTTTGATTTATGAATGCTATATCTCACAAAATGAATAGCATATTAAGGTTATATTTATATCAAAATTTAGATAAGCCATATGCCTATAACTTTGGCTTTTGACAATTTACAGATTATGTTTATAAATAGCTCAAAATGGGTAAATAACTAACTAAACCTGCATAGGGCATGAAGCAGGCAGCTCAATTTATGGAATAGATATGATTCCCTTGACCATAACTCAATATCTGCCCATAATCTAGCCCTAAAATTTAGTATACGACTAGATAACACAAGGACTACAACTTTTGTTTTTTGAGTTTTCTCAATTACAGATTCTATCATATATAAAAATAATCAATATTGCAAGTGATTCAGCTAGGTTCCACAATCGAACCAATTCTAGTCCGATACCAATATCTTTTCATAGACACAAAATCTTTTAAGAATATTTATATAGCCTTAAATTTAAGACATAAAACTAAAAGTTTGGTATTTTAAGCTTCTTCAAAATCAGTCACTAACATGAAGGAAATGGAGCACTAACTGACTGTCCCTAAAAAAGAATTCCAGAAGTGATATAGTCACTTTGTACTACCTAAACAATTATCCAACAACATTTAAATCAATATTAGCCACGAAGGAAAGGTTATTTAACTCACCTGAGAACCAATTATGGCTGGAGCAGTAGAAGAATTGAAGAAAATAGAAAGAAGAGGAATCTCAGTGGAAGAAGAGAACAAGACAGATTTAAGGCTCTTTTTTAAACCGCCCTAACATTTTGTCCATTTTCTTTTTTTTTCTGTACTAATATCTTATTTATTCATTTATTTTATTTATTATTATTTATTTATTATTTTCTCTAAATATTTACATGTACCTAGTGCCAAAAATACTATCTAGTCAAATTGTCCAATCTAATTAATTTAACTATGTCAAATTCTATTTATTTTGATGAATCATTTTATGCCATTTAATTCCTAATACTTTATTACCCTTATTTAATTTATAACTTGACATGTACAACTTGCTCCTATTGCAATAAACCGACCCATAGCAAGTCTGCCTCATAAACACGTTCAAGCCAAAATCTATATGTGTACATGTGTTTCATGTGAATGACATTTATAAAATGAACATGTTCAAATGGAATGCATGTGATAATGCATATAGGGACAGTCGAGGATGTTATATTTTGAGTGTAACAAATAGACTAACTTAGAATTAAGACGTTGTTCCCTATAAGTAGTATGTCATCTACATACTTCACTAGGAACACGACAGCGCTTCTACTAAACTTCTTGTGAACACAAGGTTCCAGATTTTCTGAGAAACTAAACTCTTTGATTGTCTCATCAAACCAGATATTCCAACTCTAGGATGCTTGCTTTAATCCATAAATGGATCTTACAATTTGAATCCCTTTTTGCCATCATTGGACATGAATCCCTCAGGTAGTGTCATATATACATATTAGGTCAGATTTCTTTAATGGAAAGTTGTCTTCATATCCATTTGTCAAATCTCATTATAATGAGTAGCAATGTCTAGGAGTTATATGATGGATTTAAGCATAGCATATATAGAAAAAGGTCTCGCTATAGTCAACCTTTATCTTTGACGATTTCCTTAACTAATAATCCTAGCTTTATAGGTAACTATGTTACCTTTTATATCAGTTTTCATCTTGAAAATCCACTTACACCTAATGAGTTTTATCCCTTAATATGGGTCAACCAAAGTCCATACTTGATTTACAAATATGGAATATATATTCAACTTATGGCTTTTAATTAGCCATTAGTCATATTATGAACTTTTCATATATTCTTCATAAGTAGTAGGCTCATCATCCTCTAAGGGCAATATGACCTTTTGTTCAATTATAAGAGATATATATCTCTTGGGAACATCTTGTATCCTGCTACACTTATAAAGCTCTCATGTTTCGTAAGGTTTTACTGTTACTTCATCTATATGAATAACATATTTGGGTTTTGTCAATTGATTCGTGTCTAGTTAAGCATCTTGAACTTTATCAAGTTCAATCTGCTCCCACTATCTTCTTGTAGAAGAAACTTTTTCTCTGGGAAGATAGCATACTCTTGAAACAAACACATTTTGTTCCAAAGAGTGGTAAAACTGATATCCAAATAACTTTCATTAGTTATCCCACTACATACATTAGGTTAGATTTAGCTTTAAGCTAATCTAATATTATCTTCTGCTTCTTTTAAGCAAGACAATCCTAAAATTTCATTTATGAAAGAATAGATTTTGTGTTATTTAATATCTCATATGGAACAACATCAACCGAGTAATACAATACTATGTTTAGTACATAATCTATAGTCTCATATGTATGGTCATAAAAGGAACTTAAGGAGTTCTACAAAGCTCACTATAGACCTCACCATGTCTAATAAGATTCAATTTCTTCTTTTAGCCATACCATTGTGTTTGGCATATAAGGTGAAGTCCATTGAGATAAAGTCGCATTATCTCTTAGATGACATTGAAACTCTTTAACATAAGTATTCTTTCACTTTTATCTAATCTAAGTGTTTTAATACTATTGCTAAATTGTTTCTCTACTTCATTTTGAATTCTTTTGACATTTCAAAGGTTTCAAATGAGTATCTCATTAGATACAATTATGAGTGATCATAAATAAAGGTAATGAAGTAAACAAAACTATTTATGGCATGCATGGATATTGGTCCATATATATCTATATGTATAAGATCCATTGGCCCTTTCGCATATTCACCCTTTTCACTAAAAGGTCATATTGTCACCTTGCCTAATGAATGAGATTCACATGTGTCATATAATTCATAATCAAATGACTCCAAGTTACCATACTAATGTAACTTAGTCGTATGATTCTTCTTTATATGGCCAAGTTGATAATGCCATAAATCAGTTTTTATGGTCATCAATCCTTTTAATTTGAAATTGATGATAGAATTAGACATTCCAATAATAAATTTCTATTGCATAATGTTCTAGTGCCATAATGAATATCATTCGACCATAAGGAACACCAATTGTTCTTAATAGTCAAACGAAAAACTTTGTTCAACCATTAAACAAAATTATATTCTTTATTTAAAACTAAAAAAAAATTGCAATTGTCTAATTTTCAAACATAATTTATTAGGAAGTGTCAAAACATAAGCTCCTATAGCTAATGTGGCAAGTTTTGCTCTATAGCTAATGTGCATAGTTTCGACTTTCCTTTTTTAAGCTACCTACTGTTTCTTTAGTCTTACATATCATGTATATGTGAGACCCAATGCGGTATCTAATACCCATGTATTAATACAAGAAACAACATTTACCTCAATGTCAAAGTTTTCTTGAAGTATAAGGTGCATCTATATGTGTTATCCATCTGCTTCTTTAAAACTCCAAACAAGCTTTGTTATTCCACTTCTATGTTTTAACTCTTGTCATAATGAAAGTAAGTTTCTTTTATGTTGTCTCTCTACTTTTTCCTTTTATCTACAATGCATGTTGCATTTTAGATCTCCCTTCTACCATCTTAGAGTGGTAAAGCAATTTAAATATCTCATATCGCTCGGTGTGATATTGCTTATTAATCGTCTCCCTTAGATGATACATAATGTTTTTACATCCATTTCCATACTACTTTTGAAGTTAGAATGACATAAATACAATCTATTTGTTAGAGATGTGCCTAAAAGACAATTGCCTCAAGCACTTATTGTACACATTCATAAAGGCATTTTTTCATTATATTAGTATTCATTTGTATATGAATTGATATAGATCTTAAACTGATTAATGAAAGTCCATGATATGAAACATAGCATGAAGAAAATCATAATGGGATCATGATAATGAGATTCCTATCATGTGTAATTATGTTAGTATCTAAATTATCCCTACTCATAGGATCAACAAGATGAGACATTGTTGATCCGGATAGACA
>CATIWF010040489.1:0-28094 GCA_949630135.1 Balakata baccata | reverse complement strand
GAAAACCATCAGCTCGTAATTAGATCTCTTATTAGCCACTGTTCAAAGAGGGAAAAAAAGGGGTGCTTGCTGTTGCTCTCAGTTGAAGGGCCAATATTTTCCACAAGAGAGGACATTTAAAAGAGGGAAAAAACGAACCTTCCTCTGATTAAGCCAAGGAACTTGTAATTGATTGATGAAGCTTTCATCTTCATTCTAAAATATGAGAGAGATCTGATAAATTCTCTCCACAAATTTAGAGAAAAGAGTCATCATGCATAATCAATCAAGCACAAACAAATATTCAGGAAAACCTTGGCTTAATTCAAAGGCTGATTCAATACCCTACCCCTAAGCCTCTGTTCGGTGTGGTTAAAGCAAGATTCAATCATCATCGAGCAAAATTTAGCAGGAAACTAAAATGGAAATCATAAAATAAACAGATAATTGGATGTGGAACCTACGAGAAAAAGCAATAATTCATTGCAAATTTGCTGAAATCTGCTTGTCCAGAAGTACTTTTCGATTTCGCATCGCTTCGTATTCTCTGAGCTATGATTGTAATGACAAACGCAGAGAATCATAGGCAGATGCTTCATTTTTTTTTAAGAAAAAAAACCAAGGAAGAAGAGCGTCGGATCCATAAAGAAAAGAATTTTTGGTTAAACGAGTGATTAGCAGTTTTTTCCGAAGATAAGGAAGAGTTGAGAAGAAGAAACCGACACAAATGGAGACGGAGCGTGAGAGTTATGAGAGTTTTATAGCTGAACAAATTAGGGTTTTAAGAAACGGGTTGATTCAAAGGGTGCAAACCGACTGACCCGGATGTATACTTGGAGCATGTTTCAAATGTCTCGTGAGATTTTGAATAAATTGTTAGTAAGAGAAATTCCATGTTGGAGTAAGGAAGCAATAGTATTAGCTATTCTTTATGGTAGTGAATTTCATCTACGGTTTTTTAATTATATAATTCGTAATAATTCGGTATTTGAAAAAATATTTATAATATAAAAATACTTTAATTATCTAACTCGTAATAATGTGGTACCTGAAAAATTATTTGTAACATAAAAATACTTCAATTTTTATTTTGTAACACAAAAATATCTCAACTTTTATTTTGTAACTACATAGTAGTTCCGTATTTGAATGTTAGTCTCTATAATATAAGTGTATTTATTTGATGTGAATATTTTATATTACACTGATATTAGGAAGACTAACATTCAAATAAAATTAAATGTAATATTCACATCAAATAAATTTCAATTTTATTGACTGTATATTACAAATAATTTTGTTGTTATTAAAATTTATCTTAATATTTCATGTTATATTTCTGTTAAAGAAACTAAGGGCTGTTTGATAGTGCTGTTAAGTGTTCCAAAAACAAATTTTGAATTTTTATTTATTTAATTAACTAATTTTTTTTTTATTTTTTATGAATTTTTTTTTCAAATATATTTCTAGAAAAAATATATATTTATCTGTATTTACCAAAAATAGTTTTTAAAACTCAAAAAAGTTAAAAATACAAATTTTTTTTTCTGGAAAACTTTTTTTCCAAACACAATGGTAAATGAACTATAATAGTTGAAGATATAAGTACTATTTAGTTACAAAATAAAAATTGAGCTACTTTTGTGTTACAAATAATTTTTAAAGTACTGAATTGTTACAATTTACATAATTGGGGTATTTTTGTGTTACAAATAATCTTTTAAGTACTGAGTTATTACGACTTAAATAATTGAAGTACTTTTATGTTAAAAATAATCTTTTAGTTACCAAATTGTTACGAATTATATAATTGGAGGACCGTGGGTGAAATACACCCTCTTTATTGTCAATGTAATTAGCTGGCTTTTCCATTTACTTGCTGTAAAAACTATAAATACCGAGTTTGTCATTGAATAATTCAAACTATTAAATAGAAAATGATATTTCCCTCTAATTTTCTCTCTTTTTCTCCAGTGTCACTTTGATTCTCCTCTTCTCCTTCAGATTTCTCTACTTGTTCAACTTCTCTTTCTGCATCTGCTCCTTTAAGCTTTGATTCTGCTTTTTTTTTTTTTAATCTCTTTCTACTCTCTTTTTTCCTCCAAATTCTTCTCTAATATATTATATTTGTACTTCTTTGAAATTTAAAAATTTATACAATTTTTATCTTTATGTGGTTCTTATGTTAAATTTTAAAATATTTATTGCTAATTAGAAAAAATATCATTTTTGTTCAGGAAATACTAGAACAATATGTCAAATTTTAAGAAACTATTAATATAATATATTAAATTTGCTGGAATACTAGTACAATCGATCAAACTTTATGAATAAATAATAATTTCGGTACAATCTAACGTCTTTCTAATAGAAGATCTAACAAAATAATATATTAGTAAAATGTGATAAAACAAATAAAAAAATCGTATAATTTTTTGAACCTCAAAAATATTAGTATAATAGGAAAAACCTCATGGATAAATAGTAATTTTCTCTAATTTAACTTAGAGAAACTTTTGAGCAAGTTACACATGACTAGACAAACTATAAGATCATTCATACTTTTTCAATGTCCTAGTTCATATTATCCACTGGCAAGATATTTGCCACTGAAAATTGAAATTCATCCAAAAAGATGAATGAAATAAAATAGAGAGAAAAAAAATCAGCATGTAGTCAATAGGAATATTTGGAGAGGAGATGACTAATGGAACAAAAACAGCAACTCTCACTAAAAAGAAAAATAGAATTCAGTTGAAGCCAAATACAGCCTAGGGATTTTCAACTTCTTTTGTACAAAATTTAATATACCACTAACCAATCATTTAGACCTTCACCAACTGCTTTCCCCAAAAATTTTGGAAAATCTTTCATCATATACTGCTCTACAACACAGCCAAGATCCATAATACAATTTTGATAAGCATTAACAAGGTATTGAAACTATTGTTATACAAAATTTGAGGAGAATCCGAGCTTGTGGAATTCATAGATGGAGCTGTAATATTTGCCAGGCTGCCATTTATCTTACCAGAGCTGCAAGCAAAAATCCCACACAAGTTAGATGTATGTGCGTGGGCTTGTCATGCTAAATGCAAAACGTGTCATATCAAGAGATAATCAGAAACGGGTACTTCTTCATTTTTAAGTGTTTGAGTAACATAGTATGAGATGAAAATCAGAAAACTTTTTCATATTGCTGAATAAAATATAGTTGTTTACCTTCCTGCGAACATACAGGTCCCATGACCTACACCATTGAAACAAATTGGTTATTACATTGTGAATCAGACAAATCATAAGATCAAAAAATCAATAGGAAACTGGAGTCCAAGGAACATTAAACATACTTGGATTTGTAGTGGTTATAGCTGCCACACCATTGAAGTTACATGTCCCAGGTGCCTTCCCCATCTGATGATAATAGGTGTCCAAAGCATAAGTTGCATGTGCAATTACATTGTCTGGTTCATAACAGGATTCTCCTTGCAACAGAGGTGAGCAATCAACCTTGCCCGGTCCACATGCCCAGTCCAATGCAGCCTGAAGCATCTTTGGATCAGCACCTTCCTTTGCAGTACAGAAAGTTTGGTTTGTTGTGTCATTGGCCAACACCAATCCTGACCCGGTCAAGTGCAATATGTAAACAGGCTCCCCGTTTGCATTGAATAGTCCCCAGTTCTTCTCTGAGACTGGTCCAGGTTTCATATCCTCATTATAGAGCTCATAAATATATGTACTAACAGCAATTCCAGGATGTTTTGGAGTTCCAGTTTTGTTAAGAACATGCCTGATCATATTGCTGTTGTAAGTATTGGCATTTTCTATGGTGGCATCCGGCTCATTAGAATCACCTTTCGATGGCCAACCGGATTCAGTCACTATGACAGGAATGTTTGTGAAGTTTAAGAAAGCCATGGCAAAATATGCTGCGTCAACCATAGCATCAAAGACATTGGAATAATGGACAAGTGTATTAGCATCAACAACTTCTTTAGTTGGGGAAAGAGGCTTAAGGAGTGCATAATCTAATGGAATCACACCATTTGATTGCATGTAGTCGTAGTAAGGATATACATTGAGCATGAAGTATGAGCCAGTGGACTGTAAGAAATTGAGCATGGGAATCAAAACAGGGTTCCATGACCGGTTAAAGAAGGCTTGTGAAGGTGGGAAAGAATCAAGGATGATAGAGGATGAAAGGGGCGTCGAAACCTTGATTTGGCGATCTAGGTTTGACGCCACAAGGGCAGAGTGAATGAACTTCATAGCATTTACAAGTACTGAAGCTGCATTAGGAAGGGCAGTGAGAATTTCAGAACCAACCGAAATAGCAGTGATATTAGTGGCTGGATAATAAGCTACTACATTGTGGGAGACCCAGTTTGCTGCAGTAGAATTCGACTGACCAATGCCCAGTAGCTGTTCATTAGGCACAGAAACCATGACCTGAATGCCAGAATTTGCGAGCGCAACTAACATGCCACGATCAGCATTATATAGTCGGACATGCCGGATTTGCTGGGTTTTAAGGAGGGCTACTACTTGAGTTGGGTGAGGCATGTCAGAGAGGTCTGTTCCAATATTAACACCAATAAATGGTTCTGCAACCAATAGTACAACAGCCCAGTTATAATACTGCACTTAATCGATGCAAACGTGTCTATATGCAGTGGATTCAACATGCAATTACAGCAAATACCAGCACAGTTGGGACGACAATTATCCATCAGATTATGTAGAAGTAAAGCAAATACCAAATTAAGCAACAAACTTGTACGCAAAAGCACAAGTTACCTTGATTGCCAGCTTCTGTGGATAATCTATCAAACCGATTTGAGCATATGCATATCTAGTATGATCGAGATTTGTAGTTATCAAAATCCAGCAGATGCTTTACTAGTCAATATGCCTCTTATAAGTTCAGCCAATGAAGAAATGAAATAAAGAGCTTTAGCTTCAGCATTTGAGGAAGTTTATAGTTTGGAATTTGGGGGGCATGTTTACAATTACTTTTTGCCGTAAAGTTTTGTTGGTCCACAACAATTGTTCTTGGCACTGAGCAGCCTTTGGAAATTAAGTAATGGCATTAGTCTTGTGAGTTCTGAGCTAAAATTTTGGCATTGCTCCAAGACAAAACAAAATGAGACTAATCACGGCAAAACAAATCACATAGAATAAATACAATTTAAAACTCTTTGGTCTGCATACCTTTTTCTTTCCCTTTTTACGAATGTGGATTCTGAATTGTATTAAATTTTAATAAAGTGGAAATGTCAAATGCTATGTTACTTGGATACTTCATTTTTTAAAAAGTATCCATGTCCTTCGAGTATGATACTAGTATAGGTATAGAGGGTCCTTATCGAATCCTTCACCTTAAAAATGGGTACTTCTTCAAAGATTTGTGGTGGTGACAAAATATAATATATTATATAGCAAACATGGGCAGATTTGCAATTTAAATGGTTAGAATTATCTTCTTTTTTTTTTTTTTAACTTTAGGTTTGTAATTTGAAATATTTTATCCAATTTTATTATATTTAGCAATTTAATGTCATAAACTCAAAATTTAATGTATCTCTTAGCTTAAATTATTATATATGAAAATTGAAATATTTACATTTTTATATGTGTTGATGTATTCATGTACTTGTATTCTAATTTTTGATATTTTTTAGCCGTATCCATATATTCTAAATTTTAAAAAATAAAAAGTCCCTTTTAGAGATATACCTGTGTCGGGTACTCAATATCCGAGTCCAAGCAATATAGGTTAAATGTTACATTTTTCTCTTGAAAAAGGAGTTATTTTTCCGAAGGAAATTTTATAAGAATACTATGTGAATGCAATTATATGTTCAGAGACAATTAATGGGCAAAATTGTGTGTACATTTAATTACGTTTCTTTTCCCAATTAATTAAATTAATTACTTAAACACTTTATTTCATGTTGTCTTATTCTAGTTTACGTTTGTTAGTCTCTTGTCCAATGGCATATATTTATCCACAAATTTTTTATTGGCCTTGCAAACGTAATTAAAATACATTATGTTTGTATTTAGGCATTAAAAATTTTTTTTATTTGCTATTTCGTACTTGTGTCCTGTGTGTAAAAATTTCATAGGTTAATTATATCCAAAATGGACCAGTTATGTAAGGGGAAAAATCATATAAAATATGTAATGATCTAATTTACAAATGCATGGCCAACTTATTAGATGGCATTATCTCCCAATCCAAGAAAAAAATAAAGGAAATTATGAGAGAGAAAGAAAGAGACTTGGATTGTCCAGGCCCATATCTCAACCAGGTAGGAAGTCCTGAAAGAAAGTGCCTAAATTCTCTAATTCTTTGACCATTTGCACTACCAAGGCATAGACAAAACAACAACTGCTTGCAAACAACTTATGAGCTGGAGGACAATGTTGCTATGTTTCCATCTTTTGTTAATTCCATTTACCATTTGAGAAATCTAACTGATGAGTACACTGAAGCAAGTGGGCATTTAGGAAAATAAGAGCAAAATCAAGGGCAATAGTTTTCCTATTCTCAAAACAAGAACCTTGAAACCAGCTGTACTCAAGAAGAAGACACAAAAACAAAAAGGAAAAAGAAAAAAGAAAAAAAAATCCTCTGTGTTCATTTTTATTACACAAGATCTAGCATTTATTAGTAGCAGTTAATTCCTCCAACATCCTCTTCTATCATTTATATCCTAATTTAATATGGAACCTAACACTAATAAGCTTTCTTTCACCCACCCATCAGACATTTTCTACATACCCATTTGAAGGGATTTGCAGGCAAATGAATCACATGCAGAGATAATGTGATTGAAAAAATCAAAGCTAAGCACTTCACATATAATATCGGCTGCAGATACACAAAAGCAAAGAAAATGAGAAAAGTATAAGTTAAGATACTTACCTTCATCAGCAGCTGCAAGAACAGAAACAGCAAAAAGCATGATGAGTATAAATGCAGCACCCATGTTATCAATCTTCAGAAACATCCTTTCTTCCAAGATTCTGAAGAAAAAATAAAACAAACCCAATAATGCTGAGAGAGAATGAGAGAGTAAAGTGGGAAGAAAATGGTAGAGAGGGACAAATGAATAAAACCAAGAAAAGAAAGTGGAGTAAAGAAGCAAGAAATATAGTGAGGAAAGAGAGAGAGAGAGAGAGAGAGAGAACGGGTTCCAGTGATCACGTGGAAAGATGGTCAGAGAATGACGATGAAGATATCATCTGCAGATTATTACACAGTGTTTTATGTTGAGAAAGAGAGGCAACAATCTTTTGCTGTTCTTGTATTACTTTCCAGGCTTTTGCAGTTCTTTTTGTGCATGAGTTCGGATGTGAAATATTTCTTGTGGGATCCATTTGTTTCAGAAAGTGGGACCCATTTATTTGGGAAACATACGATCAATACTTTATCAGTGGAGACACCTCGAAACACAACTTTATCCAACGGGCAAATTTATTGTCCGTTTTATCATTATTTGAAAAATACTATATATTCTAACTTTTTTTCAATTTATTTTAATTTGTATTAAAATATTTATATTTTATTACAAATTAAATAATATAAATAAATTAATAGATAAAATATAAATATTTAGATAAATGAAGTGTTTGAGATCGTTGTTAAAGTTATAAAAGATATTTTGAATTTTTTTAATTTAATTGACTGATTTTTTTAATTTTTTATAAATTGTTTTTTTTAAATTTGTTTTTGAAAAAAATATCTATTTATATGTTTATTAAAACTAGTTTTCAAAACTCAAAAAAGTTAAAAATATAATTATTTTTTTCCAAAAAATACTTTTTCCAAATGTATTAACAAACATTGCCAAAATATAAATAAATTAATAGATAAAATATAAATATTTTAATACAAATAAGTAAGAACGGAAATAAAAAAATATTTGAAAAAGTAGATTTTTTTATTAAATTATATTCAATTCCCCAACGGTCCAACCTCTTAATTTTATGCTTTTTCTTTTTTCCACATAATAAATTAATAATAGGCAAAATCATTTGATGTTAAACTATTTTTTTAATGGAATTCTTGTTTATTACCTTGAAAAAATTTTACTATTTGTTCATATTTTATTTCTTTTTTCGAATTTATCGCTTGTTTTGTGTATTTTTATTTGTACTGACATTTATTTCTTTTCTACATTTTGTTTATTTCAGTTTTCATTAATTACATTTTACCGTTACTATTCCAATATTGTGTGCTATTTTTTCGATTATAACTTTCCCACCTCTTCATATTGTGTTCTTTTGGCTTTTATTCTTTATTTCATTTTTCTCTCTTCTTGCTACTTTTGCGTTTGGTTGCTTTTGTTTTTGCATTCGATTTCATTTCATTTTACTTTCTATCCGTTTGTTGAGTTTTCATTTTAATCTCAATAGCCAATACTCTGTCGAAAAGAGCTAAGGTTTCTTCTAATAAGATTATTGTGAAGTCTAGTTATGATGAGTTGCAACACTCATATAATTAGAATTAACCCAACTATATAAGTAAGTATTGCAGACTTACCGCTATTGAAAATTTGTATAAATTAAAACATTTTCTTTTTCTTAATAATATTATTTCATAATATCCTTTCGTACAAACTTTTTCATGTTGTCATGTTATCATATTAATCAACATCTTATATCATGCATAAAACTATAATCCATCCAAATAAATAAATTCGATTTGAGCTAATTGTATATAGACCTAATAATTATGATGATATTTTGTATTTTCATAATGTGGAGAGGTTGAAACTTCACACTTGGTTGTTATTATCTGAATGTACAATTTTTCTTTACCTGAAACCTCAAATTTAAGCCTCTCAACAATTAAGGTTGTTGTCAGCATTTTAGGAAATTTTTGTATCTGTAATGTCGCCATAAAGACTCTAATGAGATCATTCATTCCATCTTCAAAACATCTACATTGGTTAGCTTTATTTGTTATGATACCTCTTGCATACTTGCTGAGGCGAGTACATTCCCGCTTATACTTTGTAACTGACATCTCGTGCTGTTTTAGATTAAAAACTCTCTTTTTTCTTGTTATCCACATAAATTCTAGGCATATATTTTTCTTTAAACTTTACTAAAAAGTAGTCCCGTGTAGGTGGCACTGGAGTTTGTGAGTTTCACAACATTGATTTCCACCAATCATATGTATTTTCTTGTAATAGTGATACTGTATATTCATATTTCTGATTTAGGGAACAATGCATCTGTTGAAAAACCCTGTTAGTTCTTTCTAGCCAATATTTTGTAGCTGTTGGGTCATGTTTCCTACAACCATAAAAGTCTACAACACTATACTTACGTAATTTTTCAAACTACAATTAAGGTGATGCTGCTCGGGCCGCACACTATAATAATTTAGCCATATTCTACAAAAATTGTGCTTGTCTTATACTGCATCGAGTTGTTGCTGGGAATGTGAACCACTAAGTACTGCAGTGCTAGCTTACGGAGGTTATGATATCAACTGTGTATCAGCAAGAGTATTGCTTCAGCCTCCTCTATAGAGGTCTGTTGAGATCTAGAATCCATAATAACCTATATTGTCAAAAGTGAGGATCTCAATTAGAGGAAAGTAGCATAAATTTAATGCATATGCATAAGCTGTGTAATTCATATCATACAATTTATAAGCTTATGGCTGACTAAAACCGAGCTCTGATACCAACAAATATAATACCACTTCACCCTTCCATATAACAGCAAAGTCAGATGATTCTATATGTCCAAATTCGGTTAACCTTAACTCAATTCCATGATAATGCTATAGTTTTCTACTTAATTTGTATTTATTTTATCATTTAACCTAGTTTTATTAGTTTTTATTGTTAACCTGTAACTTTCATGTTTATTGAAAATTTGGCATGGTACCATATGTTTTATAGACTTTTCCATAACACATGTTTAGAAAACCTATGGACATATTATACTTTCAACAATTAAATCCAAACAAATTTCAATTCATATCACATCTCAAACCATTTCAAAGCATCAACTCAAATAACTATCCAATATTAGTAAACTTATATCAAAAGAGCTTTATCATATATATATTTTTTTACATATGCATATTAATGCAAAAGTATAATTAAGCTAATATCAATATTAAGCTTATGCCAAATTTACATATCAATTTGAAGATAATTTTAACTTTTAATTTTCTAATATTTACAAGGCTAATTATATTTACACACTAAAATGATATGCCAAAAATAAAGAAAGGATAGAAATCAAAGCCAATCAAAACAAAAAGTGCAGTTTGTTACTCTTAATCTGAGGCAAAACCAATGTCACTGTTTGACAAGCTTTATCTACAAAATTCCAAAACTATTCACAATCTTCTATCCTTCCATCACCTTATGTATGCATGAGACAAGAAAACTCACTCGATTAGCATATAGCTTAGTGACACATGCCTTTTGACAATATAATTTAAAATAATTAAATACATAATAATAAATTTACAAATAATAAACCATTGGCAAAATAAACACATGAAGAATTATGAACAAGTAACCGATTCAATATAAAATTTTATTGGCAAAAATAATTATAATTATATAGCAGATAATTATTCAAAGATTAGTTTATATTGATTTTAAATTCACAAGTCACCCATAATAACTTAGACCAGAACTGGAAAGACATAAGGGATATGACTGCTCTTGCAATCTCAACTTCTCAATCTCGACTTCTATGCAGTCTAACAATAAATAACTTGGTGCCAATATAAAAATATTATATCGACGCTATGTGTCTATGATATAGTCAGTCCGGTGCATTTGTGCCTACGAAGATTTCAGTGTCATAATATTGTTCGCGTCTTGCAATTTTTTTCAAATTGGCATGTCAAACTATCTAACTACTAGTTTTAGATTAGGTATGATGTAAGTTTCTTATTAATTTAATTTGACATTTTTATTTCTTTTTAATCACATTATCCATAAATTTCATTTCATCACATAGTCACTTAAATTTTATTTTTCAATTACAAATATCAAGTCAAATTCTCAATAAAAATACAAATTTCATTATATTTTAGATCAAATAAAATCTTAAATCATTTAGCCAATAGTCAAATATTCATTCATATAAACATATTACCAAATAAACTAAATATAAAATAAAATAAATTGCCAAGAAATATGTACTGACCTTTTGACAAAATCATTTCCTTCTATCGCCCCCCTCTTTCCACTTATTTAACTTCTCCCATAGCTTGTTCTCCTCCTATATGTCTCCTTAGTCATAGATGTGCCTATACCAACACACACATACACACACATATATATTAAATTCCTATATAATAAAATTCTTAAAATATTATTTCAATTAAAAGTTCCTAATTAATTGATTTTCTTTATTATTATTATTATTATTTTTTTTTCCAATTCCTTCATAGGCCCTATTTGGCATTGCGTTTGGAAAAAGTATTTTTCAAAAAAAATTTTATATTTTAAATTTTTTTGAAATTTGAAAATTGCTTTTAGTAGAAGTAGGTAAATAGATATTTTTTTTCAAAAACAGATGTGAAAAAACCAGTTTATAAAAAATTAAAAAAATCAGTCAATTGAATAAAAAAAATTCATAACCTACTTTTAGGACTTTCAACAGCAATCTCAAACACTCCCACAAATTCACGATAAGAGAACAATTTTTTTTTTTTCATTTTTATTCGAATAACCATTAACTAATCTTAAATAACAATTTTAATTAATCATCCCTTAATCAATTTTATGTTCTCCCCCATTCTATTGCATGTAAAGGAAACTCCAAAAGTTCTACACTTAAACCTTGGGTTTCTTCATATCCTCTTCCTATTTTATTTTCTTTCAAATATCTATCACTCAATCTAGTTAATTGCATTTAATTTCAACTAACTTTTACAAATTTGGATTATTTTCTATTAATCAAATGTTTACATCTTTAAACAAGAAAAGTGAGATTTCATCTCAAAATCAAGAAATTAATTAGAAAATATATATAAAAAAATAAAAAACAAACACTTACCCAATTAACCCATATTAGCGAAAGTTTTGATGCCTCATTTTTGCCTTTAATTTTCCTTTCTATTGTTATGATGGTGAAGATTTAAAGAAGAAACTTCAAAGATGGGACATGGGTTAAAGGGTTGTAGCGATTTCAAAGATGAAGAATTTTGGAGAAACAGCTTTCGGGTACATAGAAAAAGAAAAGAAGAAATATGGAGGAAGAAATTTTTTTTTTTTGATAGATGGTGTGGTAGAAGTATCTAGGCACTTTGATTTTATATATTGATTAAAGAAAAAAAACTAATCCTAAGAGTTAAATGGCCAACCCTTTGTTTACCATTTGTCCCTTTTGTTTTAATTTAATTAAACAAATTGTTAATAAAAGAAAGAGTGGTTTGATTAGTTTGGTCGATGGAAACATTTTTTTTATTAATTTAACATTATTTACTATGTTATATTTATACATATATTATTTTCTTTTATTTTTGGTTCTTCTCTCGTAGTAATTATTATTATTAATTTTAAGTTTTTTTTCTTTAGTAAACTAAGAATATATATATATATATATATATATATATATATATATATATATATATATATATATATATATATAATTCTAATTTCTTAGTTTACTTCAATTCAATTTTCTAATTTATTTCTGATTATCTTCCAATTCAATTCTTAACTATCGATTTCTTTCAATACAATTCCTAATTGAGTTTTTATTTATTTTACGTTTTATTATTATATGAATTTAAACTCTTGTCAATTTGAGTGCTTCCAGTCTCAGAATATATGCGTAGTCAGGGTCTAAATTGATGGGCATCACATATATTTCTTCCTGTATTTAATTTAAATTATTGTTTTTTGCTTATACTGTGTTTTTATGTATGCCATTGTGTTTTAATATGCAGATCATGTTGCTGTGGCTACTTAAACATCCTTTAATCTGTTCACTCCTACCCTATAGAGTGAAGCATATAAAAATGATGTTTGAGATGAAATTGTTTTTGATGTTGATCTTCAGGTGCCTTGTGCTGCCATTGCTACTCAACCATCCTTTAATATGCTCACACCTACCCTAAAGAGTGAAGTAGATAAAAAGGATGTTCAAACTAAAAATGTTCCTAATGCTGTTATTGAGGTGTCCATTGCTGCTGCTGTTGAACCATCCTATAATTTGTTCACTCCTACCCTAGAGAGTGAAGCATATAAAAAGAATGTTTGAGATGAAAATGATTCTGATGTTGATCTATAGGTGCTTAGTGCTACTATTGTTGCTCTTAAAGCGGGACTTATTGCTTACAAAAGGAGGACCAAACCCAGTGCTTATATGAATTCTCCTTTCACCAATAAGTTTGGTTTAGTAGCATAATCTAGAAGTTCTAAGTCAAGAGTAAAATTGAGTTTTTTCATATCCTTTCAATGATATTCTTGATGAAGGACTTGTCTATTATGATCAATTGGCTTTCAGTGAGCGGGTTATGCTTTTGAAGCGTATTAGGTAAAATTTTGCAACTTTTTCATTTAATATTTTTATATTTCTTATGTTTTTCTTTTTTATTAATATTATGTTCACTGTTTGTGGTGCAAAAAAAAGTATATCGAGCTAGAGAGAATGAGTTCACACCTCAATCGGATTTCAACATTATTAGTATTGATGACAAGAACCAGTTCTACTGGCTGTATATTCTGAATTTTTTTTTACATGATACTATAAGTTTTCTAATTTTTTTCAATGCATGCTCTTGATCGCACTCTCTCTTTCTTTTGTATATGTTAATATTGGTTTAAAGTACCTAAGGTTTTATCCAAATTATAAAAGAAATATACCTTAGGAATACCTAGGTACCTTAAGTTTTATCTAAGGTATATCCAAAGGATATCTCAAATATACCCATGTTAGTTGTCACGGGACCATTACTCTCTCCCCCAAAAGCGCGCTCAAAGGGGTGTGCAGCGCACCAGCTTATATGCCCAGGACATCCCCCAGGTCCATCCGATATGGGATCCGTGACAGCTCCCACGGCCAATCCGTGATGCCCTCGTCACGGGTGGCCCACCGGAGGGCCCACCCGGGGCAGGCTCTGATACCACTTGTCGTAGGGCCATTACTCTCTCCCCCAAAAGTGCGCTCAAAGGGGTGTGCAGCGCACTTGCTTATATGCCCAGGACATCCCCCAGGTCCATCCGATATGGGATCCGTGACATAGTGTATGTTATAGAAACATTTATGCATTTTTACTAACATTTACTCTCTCTTTTTTTAAATTGCAACACCTTGATGTCATCTTTTACTACTTTAGGAACAGAACCAAAATTGAAAGTGAATTTGTCATTAACTTCACTACTATAGACTGTCATTTCCATTCCAAGATTCATGCATTGCATAAGAAGTATGAAGGGGCTGGAAAAGATGCTTTAGTAGTCACCAAGGTTGATGATGTAATTGCTTAGTGTATTTTGGGACTACTGATTCAGGCAAATACAACATGGGTGGAAATGAACCTTTTTTTTTCCTATTCATGTGTATGAGAAACAATATAAGGTCCTTGGCAAGCTTAGTTTGAACACATGAGCATATATATGTATAATTCTTTGTTAATTGTTTGCAAACGACTGCTTCAACTGATGCAATAAAGCCATATTATGTGTTGCTTCCACTATTTCTTTCTTTAACTGGTACATTTCATCTGAAGACTCAAAATTATATGAAATTAAATATGTATGCCAATAAGTAGAAGCACCTTTGATTTGGTGGAATTTGAAAATCTTCCAAAATAAGAATTTGTTTGAGTATTAAATGCTTTTTGATTTGGAGCAGGATGAAGACTCTTTTGATTTGGTGGAAGTATAATTTATTTCTTTATTATTTTAATGATTGTGGCACATTTGTACGCTTATTTGCTGAACACTTCACATTCCAAGGACTATTGACATTGAGGCTTATAGAACTAGGTTGGCTGTGTCGTTGTGGAGATATAGTAGAATTAAAATTTTTTGTGCAGTTAGAAGTGAAGGTAAAGATGACGATTATAGATCCATTAAAAAGATAAAGAGGGGATGATACATTGTTTTTTATTTTCTCAAATTGACACAATTTAAATAGTGTGCATGACTACTTTGCTGAGATTTGTTTTGCTTATATGTACTATGTACTCTTGTTTTTGAATTATAATGTATATATGAATACAATTTTGGTAGATTTTTTTTTTTGTTGTTTTATGATTTTCACAATTTCATATCTTTTTTTTGTTTTTTTGTGATTGAGGGGGTATACTTTGGTCTATAATTTTGTATACTTGAGTAAACCTTTTTATTAATTGGTTGTTTTGTGTATAGTTTGTGGAAATTTGGGTTACCCAAGGTGCACACAGGGGCCCTATTTGGCATTGCGTTTGGAAAAAAACATTTTTTGGGAAAAAAAGTGTATTTTTAACTTTTTTTAAGTTTTGAAAATTACTTTTGGTAGAAGTAGGTAAATTGATATTTTTTCCAAAAGTAAGTTTAAAAAAAGCAATTTATAAAAAATGAAAAAAATATGTCAATTAAATCGAAAAAACTCAAAACCTGCTTTTAGGACCCTCAACAGTAATCCTAGACACCCCTAGGGTATATCCAAGGTATTTCCATATTATGCGTAAGGTATTTCCAAGAAATTACTTAAGGTATTCCAATGGTACACACAAGGTAATCCTAAGGTATACTCACTAGACATTAACCTATGTATAGAAAGTAGTTGTCAATAGATATAAATTCGTTGGTATACCCAAGGTATTCCGAAGGTATACTTTATATATTTCCAATATATTACTTAAGGTATATATAAGATATTCATGTGGTATATGCAAAATATTCTCAAGTTATTCCAAAGGCATACTCAAGGTATAACTAAAATTAGCTTAAGTACTTTTTGGAAGAGGTACTTATAAGGTATTCCTAAACCATACTTTAGATTATGTATACCTTAGTAGTTGTCATCAGAGGTATCTACAAGGTATACCAAAAGTATTTTCAAGGTATATCCAATATTAACCTATGTATACACTTTACTTGTAGGCAGAGGTATTACCAAGTTATTATCAAGGTATACTTATGTATAGCTATGTTAGCACAGGTATCCAAGTTACTTATTCCCAAGGTATTCCAAAGGCATACCTAAGGTGTATTCAGATTTATAATTTATAAGAGGTATGGATTTGATTGTTGATATTTATTATTGTTATGAATACTTGATCAATACATATAGTTCAAAACTCCTAAAATTTATTAAGTATTCAAACATAACATTCTTTATATGGACGCATGTCTTCATGTTTTCCTACTATGTTCATGTTGTTTATATCTGCTATATTTGTTGCAGGTTTTTGTCTCTAATGGTGCTTGTATCCTTCTTTTCTTTGATCTTCCAGCTTTTACTCTTCATTGAGATGGTTTTACTTGTATTTCTTCGACTTCTCTTGGTATTTCCCAAGTTGATTGACTGCCAAGTGCATGTACAGTTCCATCATATATTGCCAGCAGATTTTCTTTTGTATAGAAATGTGAGTAATAAGGATAAGAATATTGGTTGATATGGTTTTAATGCTGCTAATGCATGAGGACATGGTAGCTCTTCAAGTCGAAATCTCCTATAGGTAAATGTTCTTTATAGTAAGTTTACAATGAGCTGATTTTCACTTTCACATACATTGAATAGTTCATCATGTGACCCTTTTGCTTGCATGAGTAGAAAATATTTTCTTTTGTTAGATTTGATGTAAATATTAACTTAAGGTATACAAAATATATTCCAAATGAATAGCCAAGGTATACTAGAAATTTATTGAATATTTAATAGTATATTTTCCTAAGATGTACCTTAAGTATTCCTAAGGTGGCACGATATTTTCATAATATTTTAAAGTATATGTACCAAAGGTATACCTAAATTATTACCAAGATATACATAAGGTTACCAAAAATTCTGTATGCTTACATGTATCCAAGATATACTGGAGATACTCCAAAGGTATATCCAAGGTATACTAGTCATTTTCTAAATATTTAATAGCAAGGAGAAATTTAACTGCATTTTCAATGATTTGTGGTAGTTTTCTATTAGCATTTGTTCAGGCTTTAATGCTAACTTTGTGCATATTGCTCTTGCATTATTTCAATTTTTGTATGTCCAATCTAGCACTAAACCTCTTAGTGTAATGTTTGCTAATTAGGGCCTAGCTATAATAAATATAAGAGTAATATACATAGATACTACATGAGAAGCATTAGGAATAAAATTAAATAAATAGCTAAATTAGAAATTAAGATAAATTGAATTGATTAACATAGTTAATTTGATTATATTAGATCACATGATTAAAATGTATTTTAGTAAAGACTAGTGGGAGATGTAGAAATAATAATAATGAATAAATAAGTTAAAAAAAACAAGGAAACAAAAGAAAAAGGAAAAGAAAGAAAGAAAATAAGGAAAAAGGAAGAAATAAAAAAGTGGACAAATGAATTAAAAAAAAACACTTCGACGAGAAACAAATTGGCAAAATGCGGTGGAGATTTTTTTTTTTTTTGGCTTTAAAAAGCCTAGCTTGTACATTTTTATCTCAATCCCCTCCATTCTTGTTCTCCCCCAACAATAGCAGCCCTATTTTCTTTAATCTTTCCCTTAAGATTTGCATCAAATTCACTCTAAATCAATTTGTTCTTGGTAGGTAATTTCCCCTCCATTGTTTTTGTGTTGTTTAGAGCTGTTAGGGTTGTGTTGCAGCTGTATATTGCGTTCCGATTTTGATGCTCATAGAGACTGATTTTGGAAAAGTGTTAAAACATAAAACTTATAGATTTATGGCTATATAAATAATTTTGCAAATTTTGGCCTATAGAATTGATTGAAACTGGTTCATGTAAGAGTATTAATAGGATACCCTATTATATTTGCTTATTTTGATCATTTTAAAGGTCGAGTTAATAGAAGCTCAAAACATAAAGTTGTAGCCCTATGTGTGTTCTAGTTGTCTACCAAATCTTGTTTAAAGCTCTGTTGTGTAGGCTGAGTTATAACGAAATGAATCATGTATGTTCTTTTGATTGAGTTGTTTTTGGTACCTATACAGCTCCAGTAAATTTGTCCTTACTTTTGAGCTACTTATGCACGAAATTAATCAAAGTTTAAAGCATGAAAGTATTAGTTCTATATCTTAGCTAAACTCCTGTGGAAGCCTTAGCTTAAAATGTGGTATATATCGTGAGTTATGACTATATGAAAGGACACTAGTCGGGTGGTTATACAGTGTTGGATTAGTCACATTATTCCTATTAAATAAGGTCCTTAGAGTTCAAATTGGTAAAATTGGTAAACATAAAAAATGTTCTATATTGGCCATTATAAGTGTTTACAAAGTTTCACCATAATATAATCTACACGTTG
Organism: Balakata baccata; assembly: GCA_949630135.1. Lineage (NCBI taxonomy): Eukaryota > Viridiplantae > Streptophyta > Magnoliopsida > Malpighiales > Euphorbiaceae > Balakata > Balakata baccata. The sequence goes on along the minus strand of CATIWF010040489.1, from coordinate 9,656 downwards.
CAATATATGAATTTTTTAAAATGGTATTTTAAAAGTGCCTAAGGGGCAGAAGATAGGACAAAATTTGAAATTGCACCAAAAATTCTACAATGCTTCAAAAATTATGAAATTATAATATTATTATATGTTGAATTTAATTAGAAATAAGAATCACATAAATTGGAAAAATATAAAAAAAGTTATAGAACCAAAAATCCTAGAAGGTCACATTGCTACTTAGGAGAAACTCTAAAGAATGCTGGGCAAAATTTGATTGATCATACCTCGGTAAAATGACCATATCTTTTAGTAGGAAACTCGGATTTTGATGATTCTTTTTGCTATTTTAAGTTAAGGCAATAATTTAACAGTTTAAAGAAGACTATAAGGTCTGAAACAAACTAGAAATGGATTGAAATTGAGGCCTAATCTCAGGATCAAAATCTGTCATATGCACAAAATTTACATTTTGACATTTTTCATATGGTATGATATGAATGTGTAATAGTCATTAGAAATTTTGATTTTATTGGTATATATGGACATATAATGCATATATTAATTTGTGATATTGGTCGATAAGTAGTGTTGAAAAGGAAATTGAGATAGCAATAATGATATTATTGTTGGTTATAATATCAAAGCCCTAATACACCTTATCTTGAACTAAATTAGTGAGTAGTTTGGCATGTCAATCCGGGGAAAGTAAGATGTGCACATGATACAATATTGTTAAAACCAAAAATGACACAATCTTAATGTCAGTAATGACACTATTATTTAAAAGCTAATGATAATACTATCATTTAAAAAGTCGGTGATGACACTATTATTTAAAAAGCCAGTGATGATACTATTATTTAAATAGGTCGGTAATGGCAATATTAAAAAAGCCGATAATGACAACTCCGCATTCCTATAATTAGTATAGACATAATAATAATAATAATAATAATAATAATAATAATAAGTGAATTAAATAATGGTAAGGTTATTGTATGCATATTGATTGTAAAATAATTAATTCACACATTGCATGAAAATTATGTTAGTATGTGGAATTTCTTTTGTGATATATGTGGTATAATAAATGTGGTTGTATATAAAGTAAAACTCTTAACAATGGAACTTGTATGCACTGAGTATGAGTATGTATTAAAATGACATATGCCTATTCAATGTTGGTTTATAAATTGAGTATAATGGATGGATAACTTTGGCATGATTTGGTCTTGAAAATGAGATGATGAACAATTTGTGACATGGTTGTTTATAATGTATTGAAGATTGGTTAGATTCGGTTATGTAAGTATTTTAAGTGCTTTCTTTATAAATTGATAATATAACTGAAGTATGTTAATACCCTTCAATTGGTTAAATATGATAGAATATTAACTGATGACATGATTTTAATTTTGTGATTAATTTATTGTGTAAATGTAAAATGAATATTAATTATGACAAATAAATATAATGTAATGGAAATGGATTTGATTAAATTAATTGTCTATTTCTCTAAGGACTAACTTAGGATAGATAATGTACCATTAAGGAGATAAACGGTATGTACCGACGTGGATTTAAGGACAAAGTGGCTTAAGCTCTGCGAGTGCCTTTGATCCAATTATATGTGGATAATATCTACTTTACACTCCGTATCTGGACGGCCTGGGAATAAGGCTTGGGCCAATAAAATTAAAATAATATATGAAAATTAACTAACTAAATTAAAATGATATATGGAAATTAATTAAATCAAGATGATATAGGAAAGATAATTAAATTAAATGATATATGGAAACTAATTAACTTAAAATAATAGATAGAAACTAATTAAATTAATATAATATATGTAAATTAATTAAATAACATAAGGAACAATGTAAGAGTTGACTATGTAATGTAACATGAATTTATTTATATGTATTTGGCAGGATATGAGTTCTAAATACATTATATGGTAAGTTAAATTAATAAATGAGATATATATTGCCATAAAAATATGATATCAACATATTTATTAATATGCTCATTCTTTTATGATGCATGCATTATTATTATTATTGTGATATTTGACATGAAATATATGTCATGCATTTACATGACTAGGTATGAGAATTTAAATGCTTATATGTACCACTAAGTTACAGATAGCTTAGCATGAATTTTTTTCATGCATGAATTAGAGCTTGTAGATATTATAACTTAAAGTTAATCCAGAAGAGTCTGAGCCCATATCAAAGGAGACACTGAAGATCTGACCATTGGGTACTTTTGTCATAATTTTAATCATGCATTTGAGTTTAGATAATGTCTTGTATATGTATTAAGAGAATATTTCATTGATGAAAATATTTAAAATATGAATGGTAGTTATAATAAGTAATATATATGTGTACGATATGACGTAAGAAAAGAAATTGGAAAGACATGTCTAATTTGATATAAGTAAATAGAAATAATGAAAAAAAAAATTTAACTCAAACAGGATCACCTAGCCGGTTATGTGGCATTCCATATAATATGATGAAATTATTTCTATTATATTGGTAGGATGTTATACTTAGATACTCTAGTAATGTTGTTATTGGTAACTCTTTTGCTGCTTTATTGGCTACATTCATTGATTCTGCTATGTTAAATGCCATTACTAAGTATTTGTTGTTGGTTGCAAAAGCTTTAGCCTATTATGGTACCCAATTTTTGTGAAATAAGGTCTAAGCCTTATATCTACGATGTCCAACTCTTTCACGTACCTTTCACATTCTTTTGCAATATATATATTTGCTGCTTTGATGAGTAGTTCTATGATGTTCTTTGAGTTTCTTTTGAAGTTTGTCTTGAGGTTGTTCAAAAGGTGATAGACACATAAACACGTGTAGCTTCAGTGTATACTTTTGTGATTGCTTTTTGAATACTCTCATGCTTATTTAATATTATGCACAATCCTAGAGGACAATCAAAAGCTTCTCTAACCTTTGTAAAGAACCATTCTCAAGTTACATCATTTTCAAAGTCGATAATAGAGAATGAAAATGTAAATATTTTTCCAACTGAATTTTGTGTTAATGTTGTTAGCATTGTTCCACCATATCTTACTTTTAAAAAGGTCTCATCAACAACCATCAATAGTCTAGAGTATCTCTAGCCTTTTATTAAAGCATCTAGTGCTATAAATGAGTAGAGGAATGAATTATCATCCTTCTTTTGCAGGTTCACAAATGATCCTAGATTTTTTTTTTCTTTCAATCTGAACAAAAATTTTGGGATTAGAGTATATGACTCATTTGATTTGCCCCTCACTAATTCTTGTGCTTTTTCCTTTGATCTCCAAGCTTTTATATAACTGATCTTCATCCCATGCTCCTTATTCATGTCTTTGATAATGTCTTTGATAATATCTTTAGGTGTATAAAATCTTTTTTCATTAGTGTATTTTGATTTCATGAATTCAACAACTATAAATGAGGTTGTTTGACTTTGGTGTGCTAATTTGACTTTGAGAGAGCATGTGTGGTTCTTTTTAAATTTTTTGACTTTGACCAGTTTTGTATTTCCTGCGGTTGTAACAATTGTTTGCAAAAGGTTAATATCTATAAATAGATATGCCAAAGGTATACCCTAGCTTTTCCCAAGGAATACCAGACATTATAATTGTGTATAGCTATACAGTTGTTAGTAGATATATTCCCAATGTATACCCTATATAATCCTAAGGTATATTAGATATTATAACATGTGTACAGTAACTAGTTGTCAGTAGATGTATTCCTAATGTATACCACACAATTAGCAAAGATGTACAAAGACTAGAGATATGCCCAAGATATATAACAGTTTTGTAACAAATTTGTTCAAATATGAAAATATACCTTTTGTTCAAGCTCTTATGTACCAGCTGCATTTGTCATCATGCATTTTGCAACAAATATTTTGTTGCAGGATTTTGTGATTTTGGACTAGAAGTGTTTGTTATTGCATAAAGACTAAACACCTTTTTAAATGTGTGATTGTCTATGTATATTTGATTTTCTTCAATTTCAGTCATTATGGTATCACATATAAGCATTGATTGTCTGCTTTTAGCTTCTAAGTCTACATCCAAGATATCTTTTGATATTGTATTTGCATAGTCTAGGAAATTTGTGACTTGGTTGCGGTTTTCTATATTTGCTGAATAATTTTTTAATACTGTAATTGAGTATCTATTTGCCGAATCAGTTCTCTAATTTCCTTCATTTTGCCAATAAGTAGAAGTTTAAAGTAGCTTTGTTGAAGATCTTTTTGTTGCACAATTATGTAGAGTGGCATCATTGTGATATATATTTGTCTTTTCTTAATTTCTATATAGAAAGAGATACTTGTATTATCCTCAGTTTTCAAAGGTGGATAGTCCTCTTTTAGTTTGAATTGGATATCAATATTGTTGATGTATCTGTTTATTTGGAAGTGTTCATATAAAATACCTAACAGATTGTCAAATGAAAAAGTATTTTGTAGTAGTATGACATTTACTCTAAAGCATGTAATTTATCTTTTTATTCCATCTCAACTATGATGTATGATTAATGAAATGTTTTCCATTGTTCCTATAAATTTCATAATTGGGAATGAAATAATTATTATAAAGCAGTAGGTGGTATGTGATACTTGTTGTATTAAAGTAAATGAAGTCTAAACAAAGTAAAGCTAACTTTTTGTCACAAGATATTTTCAAGATATACCCTAGGAATACCAAACATTAATCTTCATTCACATAAGTAGTTTAGGCCAAAATATTCCCGATATATACTCGAGGTATACTAGAGATTAATCTTAGTTCACATTATTTTAGCTTGAAAGTATTCCTAAAGTATGCTCAATATATACTAGACATTATCCTTTGTTTACATAAGTAGTTTAGCCCAAATGTATTTCTAAAGTATGTCTAAGGTATACTAGACATTATCTTTTATTTACATAAGTCATTCAGGTACATGGTATTCATAATTTATTCCTAAAGTATGCTCAAGGCATACCCAAATAATATTGAACATTAACTTTTCTTACATGGGTAGTTGTCAGCCCCAATGTATCCCAAGATTTTTCCAATGTACACCCAATGTATGACTAAGAAACACTAGTGATTTAGCAATGTTGAAGACGATGAGTAGTTGTTGGAGCTCCAACGATTTATTGAATGTTAATGTGTTATCTTGATACGTTTTTTATGATGCATGATTGATGTTGAAGACGATGTTGCAGAAGAATTTTGATATGCATAATAAATCAAATATACATGTTTCTATAAATTATAGAAGAATTTTATTGTTGAATACAATGGTTACATACTATTCTATTGTTGAAGACAAAAATTTACATATTAGACTGAATGAATAATTTCAAAATGAAATCACAGTTAATGCAGAGGAGAATCGTAAAAAAGGTATGATTTGTAAGAAAGTTATTGATCACATGAGATTTGAATGAGAGATTTTTGTGTGAAATTTTAGGTTAGTGCTTTTGTAATTTTAGAAAGTAGTTTTCCACTAAAATGAAAAAAAAAAGCTTTAATTATCAATAAATATGTAAATATTTGCTTGTTTTTGGCTTTTCGTGAAATTCCATATTACTTTTGTAAGTTAAACGATTAGTTTAAACAGAGAGGTTTTTTATTTAAAAAAAAAAAGATTCTGAAGTTTACAAAATTTCAATTAGTATAATTTGATTAAAATTTTCTTATTTTAATATACAAATTTGTATTTTTACTTTTTTGTGTTTGCTGATGAAAATTTGTTGTTAATTTGTAAAACATAATCGAAACTTACAATACAACATTTCGTAGGAAAAATGGATCCAAAATATTATTGGTACCAAAATATATCAGTTTCCTGTAAAATGGTATAAAAATTTTGATTTGTCACAATTTGATGTCAAAACTTTAATAAATATTGCAATTTGGTATCAAGTCAAAATTTTAATAAAAAAAGCTGATGTGATATATTGACAGATTGACGTGACATACCAACATACTGATACATCATTTTGTTTGATTGAAATTTTGACTTAGATACCAAATTACAACATTTATGAAAATTTCAGTACTTAATTGCAACAAATTAAAGTTTTTGTATTATTTTACAACTAAGTGATAAATTTTAAACCCTAGGAAAAATCTTAACTAATATTCACTTTCCCCATAGTTTTACTAATACCTTTCAAAAATCTTAACTAATATTCACTTTCCGCATATTTTTTCTAATACCTTTCCAGTGGATTACTAATACATATATTTATCTTTATTATTTTATCTTTTTCTCAAAAGTACCTTTAATTTTGAGTTTTATTTTTCAACTACTTGTATACGATCGAAGAAATTTAAGTAATTTATCAATTTCACTAATTTATTTCATTGCTTACTCTGTCATTACTAAACATATCCGATTACAAATTTGAATTAGTTAAGACTAACATTAAAATATTTTTACCAAATAAGGATTAAATTCACTAATTTGATTGCTTAATGAAATCTAATATTAATACTAGTTTTATGGATTAAACAATTTGAGAGCTGAGGTTAATTATCTGCCACATTAGATTTCAAATTACTAATATTTGAAAACCGGTAGAAAGTAATTTTAGTAAAATAAAAATGTAGTTTAATAATTTTTTTAAAACAAATTTTTTTTTGTGTGATTTTTCTGTAGTTAGATCAAAGTTCTGTTATCATGAGTTCAAGTAGAGAGTGAATTTGGCTTTATACATATAGAGAGTGAAATTTCATACTCTATTTTAATAGTAGTTAATACACTTCTGATTTTTGTGTATATTCTATTTTCTATTAGTGTGCTTTCTTAATTTTTTTTCTTTTCTTACAATAAAATTCATTTATTTTTTTTTATTTTGATAAACATTTTTAAAAAAATACAAATTATTAGGAATCATAATTACAACATAATTTAAATATCATCAATATTGTACGATATTGAATAGATAATTTATTACATAAAATAAAATAAAAATACTTAATTGATGTGGAATTTGATATGGTCATAAAAATATTGAATATAATTAGCTGTATAATTCATCCTTAAATCTGAAATTAATTTCTCTCTATTAACTTTAATTTTCTATAGCAATAACTTAATGGATAATTGTTTTCATAAGTTTGTTACAAAAGACTAGCTATGATTTTTCCTATTTTTATTTATTTATTTTTGGTCTGACCTTTTTCGACCTCTATAAAGCTTTAAAATTGTATGTATCAATGATCTAGATTTATTCCACAGTTAAATGAAAATCTTAACCAAATAGAAAGCTAATTTAAATTTTGAATGTGGCATAAACTTACAAACCACATTTCTACCAATATTAATTTGTACGAAATAAAATAAAATAAAAAATATAAATATAAAAAGTTAATCAGATTTGTAAAATAAAATTTACTCTTTATACTTAGATATGCTCTAATATACTCTTTATCGTAACAAATATATTCTTTCAAATAAAGGGCATTATTACAAATGCCAAACTAATCATAATTATTTTGTTTTATTCAATCGGCTAATTCAATTTTTTATATAAAGGAATTGTGCAAGAAATTTTGATTATTCAAAAATTTTAGAGTAATATCTATGAAATAAAATAAAATAAAAAAAGTTAATTAGATTTGTAAAATAAAATTTACTCTTTATACTTAGAGATGCTCTAATAAGCTCATCATTGTAACAAATATACTCTTTAAAATAAATAGCATTATTACAAATGCAGAACTAATCATAATTATTTTGTTTTATTCAATCGGCTAATTAAGTTTTTTATATAAAGGAATTGTGCAAGAAATTTGGATTATTTAAAAATTTTATCTTTCCATTAAATATAAAATCATATCAAACTAGCACAAAAACTTCATCATGTTATTAAAATTTAAGATAATAAAGAATTATGTGATTTTTTTACATTTTTTCTATATGAAACTTTTACATGAAATCATTACATATTGAATTTGTATTTGATTGTTATTTGAATTGAACTTAACATAATCGACTAATTTATTTCTTTATAAATTCTAATTTCAAAACCAATATATGTATGATGTATCTATTTTATTAAGCATTATATACATTATTTTATTTAACTTCGTTATTATTTGAATTTTAACTTGATATCAAAAAATTTTATTTAGTCCCTATGTATTTGTCACAACATTAAAATTTCATCTGCTAATGTCAAGCATCATGTATCTTTGTTTTTGCTTTAGAAACATTAATATTGATATCTATGGTTGAAGGCATAAACTTTTTGTTATATGATACCATTGCTCTTATATATTTTGTACTATGTGTTAGAATAGTTAGTGATTCATGAACAAATGATTAATGAACCATTAAATACATATATGAACAAATTATAGTTCATGAATGAATAATTAAGGTAATATTTATAATTTAATAAAGCACTAAAAGTCTTTTTTTTTTTTGTTTTTTACTGAATGTACCTTTTTGAATAGGAGTGATAATGGAGTGGTTTCAAGACGGCTTTTTTCATCTCTGTCTCTTACTTGGAAATTGCTAATCCATTCCCAATCCCTCCCCGAACTCCATGGAGATCCCCGATCCCGACCGAATTTCCATTTTTCTTTAAATTCTTATTTTAATTTAATATTAAAATATTTTTCATTTTATTATTTTAGTTAATGAACTAATTACATAAAATTTTAAATGAAAACTTATTTTTTTATTTTTAAATAAGTATTATATTTTTATTTTATTATTTTTAGAAATTATTTATGTTAAAAAATAAACAAGTTAATATATATATATATATATATATGAGCAGGTTCGGAGCAGAGCATATACATACTATTCCCATCCTTACCATAGAACATTTTTAGATCGGGACAGGACAAAAAATTATTAAAATGTCTCTACAATTGGAATGAATTTCGATTGGTACCTCACGAGTTTGGATCCAATTGTCATCCATAGTTTTGAACAACTATCTAATGCCTATAAATTGATGGTTTATGTTAGTTTCAATGTATTAACGTACTTTCTTTTTCTTCTGCTCTTGCAATCAAGTCTTCATAATTTTTATAAGTTCTTTGGAAGAGTTTATAGGTTTGTTGCCTAGAAATTCTAGTTTATTTTGATGACAAATCCAAGCAGCAACATAGCAAGGACAATATTTTCTTAAAGAAAGTGTTTCTCATTATCAAAATAAGTTCAACAGCCTCCATTGTATATCATATTTTTCTAAAAATATTAAGAAAATATTGTATAACAATGGAGGCTACTAAATCAAAGTTCGTTTTCAATAAAATATTTCAACATGATGCCTTTAAATTGGATCAGTTTGATGGGACAAATTAAACTTCACTCGTTGGAGAGACAAATTGTTGTTCTTACTTTCGGAATTGAGTGTTGCATATCTATTATGTAGAGATTCACCGGCAATTTCAGAGCCTATTGATAGTGAAAATGATGAAGTTAAGGCATCAAGAAAGAAGCGTGAATTCTGTTATATAGGATACATATTCAATGCTCTTTCTAATCGGTTGATGATTTCTTCCATTCAATTAAGTTCCTACAAAAAATTTGAAGTGTCTTAGAGTGTAAATACACTTTAGAAAAACATGGTATTAGCACCACAAGAAAATATATCATTTAGACACAATTCATTGTTAAATTAAGAAATCC